>VDFB02133853.1:0-12610 GCA_007258455.2 Sequoia sempervirens | reverse complement strand
ATCAATTGACTTTCATAAATACCTCCATTTTGAAAGCATGCATCATAGTCTCTAATTTAATAAATCTATTGTACTGTATCCATCTAATTTTGCTACTGTATATCGAATAACTAATAGCTGATGATCATTTGCTCATAAAATGTGCCTATTTATACACCAAAGATCAGAAAATGGCATTGGTATTGAGATCCCAAGGCTCGGCCTTCCGCTGCATCTGGCCTTTTCATGTCACCTTAAACGGTATTTCTTATGAACCTACATGTCGGCCATGATTTGAATTCCATTAATTTGCAAATGAAATAGTAGATACGAAGATAAAACTCTAAGTGTATGCCAAGGCAATTGTATCAGCCAATTGTTCCATAGTTCTTTATGTTTCGCCATGAGATATCATCTGAAAGCCTGAGATGTCAAACAGATACATCTATGTCTCCTTAGATGTATTCCTTTGTTTCATGTATCACTGGACTTTCTCTCATATCTAGAGACTCATAGATCTATTTTGATACATCACCATTGTAAATGTGGGGACCTCTTGTTTTCAAGTTTTGCCTCTTGTGGTTGTAAATCGCTTTTATCGCTTTGTCTTTACAATGAGGGCTGTTTACCATTTCGAGGGTTCCAAGCTAGTCTTTTCGTAAGCCACCGAGCTAAGCTGTGACCATGCTTGAATTGCCATGACGCTATGGAAGTTTTAAGGCCTGTGAAGTTAAGATCGACCGTGGACTGCCAATTCTGAGACTTCCTACTTTTTAGGAAAAGTTGCTTTTTCGATTTTTCATTTTTGGCATTTTCGGACCAAACAAGGTTCCCTATTTTTTAGGGTTTGCTTTTTCTATTTTTAGAAAGTTTCTATTTTTGGAAAGTTTCTATATTTAGAGAAGTCCCGAGTTCTGAAAACACACTTAGAAGTTCAAAAAACTTGATAGAACTCTCATAAAATCAAAGAGAAAATTTGAAAAATTATTGAAAAATCTGGAAAAAAAAAATAGTCAAAAAGCATGAAAATTAGACCCAAAAAGCATTGAAATCTGAAAAACCAGTTCAAAACCAGTCAGATCTGAGGTTGAATCATGGAAAATCAGCTCAAGAAAGATGAAATTTGTGAAAATTTGTCCAAGTCTGAAATTCGCTATGGAAGAAGGATGAAGGAAGATATCTAGAAGTCTGGAAGTCTTGAAGTCCGCCCAGCAGCAAGAAAGGAAGTGCCAAAGGGTTGGAAAGTCCGCCCTCAACATCCTAGGATCTTCCAAAGTCCGCCATGCAGCAAGGAAGCTCATCCTAGGACTCTTCAAAGTCCGCCATGCAGCAAGGAGGCATATCCTAGCATCATCCAAAGTCCGCCCATGCTCATCCTAACCCCCTCTAAAGTCCGCCATCCACTCAAGAGGCATGTCCAAAAGGCTTGGAAAGTCCGCCTAGGCATGTAGAAGAAGGAAAAATCAAAATTTTCACTAAGTATTAATGCCCAGCAAAGAGAATTTCGAAAATCTGCTAAGTATAAGAGCCTAAAAGGTGGAAAATCAAAATTTTGGCCAAATATTATGACATTTCCAAGGGACAAAGTATTAAGGCAAATGCTAAGAGCTTTAAAAGTCCGCCATGTTCAAGGAGATGATGCCTAAACTTCTTTGAAGTCCGCCCTAGAAAAGAGGGACGTCCAAGATGCATATCCAAAGAGGAAGGAAAGTCCGCCATACACTTGAAGAGGTTGGCAAGATGTCAAGGAAGTCCGCCATGCTTGTCCAAGGTGCTAAGGAAGTCCGCCTAGGCATGTGGAAGATTAAAAATTTGAAATTTTCACTAAGTATTGGTGCCTAGTCAAGAGAAATTCGAAAATTTGCCTAAGTATAGAGGCCAAAGGATGAAAATTTAAGATTTTTGGCTAAGTGTTATAGCATTTTCGAGAGGCAAAGTGCTAAGTTTGAAAGGAAAGGGCTAAAGGAAGTGCGCCATGGTATGAGAAAAGTGGAAAAGACTTGAGGAAATCCGCCTAGGATATGGCAAGAAATAAAATGAAGTGTGCCTAGCACAAAGGTGGAAGAGAAATTAAATTTGCCTAAGTATGGTTGTCTAAAGGAAATGTTAAGAAATTGACAACTTTGGCCGAAGAAAAATGCCCAAGGCAAAGAGAAAGGTAAGATCGCCTTTGGCCAGAAGGAAAGAGAATTTGTCAAGCGTCAAAGAATTTCGACCGATGAAGACATCCAGACAAAGATTTTGCCTAGAAAAAATTCGACTGAGCAAGAGAAAATTTGACTTTGGCAGAAGAAAATAGGCTCAGTGTAAAGGAAAATTTCGCCTCGGCAAAGAAAAATAGGGATCTGGCATAACATTTATCGACAGAATGGCTAAAATTTTGGCTTGGCTAGACGAAATTGGGAATAAAATTGGAAAACAAACTTTTGGCCAAAGAAAATGAAGAGGAGATTGGATAAAAAAATGAATGACAAAAGTCTTGAAAGTTTGCCTTAATAAAATAAACAAAACAAGTCTCAAAGAGTTCGACTTCTAGAGAGAGAGTATGGCAAATCAGTGAGAATTCCGACTTCGGGAGATTAAAATGGAGAATTAAATATGAAATATGCCGTGCCAAGATGAAAATTGCAAAGGGAGTATGGAATTCGCTTTGAAGTGATAAATTCGACACAAAATTCACCGTGACTTCAGGAGAGAGTTAAAAATTTAACTTCGGAGCTAGAATTCAGGAGAGAGAAAATCTGAATTTGTTTATTTTATTTCTTGCAGGTGGATGACGACACGAGAAGAATTCACTAAGTGTTGGACGGAAAACAGGAAGGATGAAGAAGAAAATAAAGAAGAAATGAATAAAATCCTTAGCACAAGCCAAATTCATAATTGAAGGAAAATCCACAGGCAAAGTTCGTTCGAGCATAGAGATGGCCAAAACCTTGGCTAAATGTTGAATGGACCACGTGAAGGTGGTACAAAATGGACGTGAATGGCCAAAATTTGGCTAAGTCTGGGAAATACTTCACAAAGGAAATTCCAATTTCTCCATTATGGTGAAAGCACATGGGTATTCTTCTCCAAATTCAAGACACTTGAACGGATATCCAAACATTTTGGAAGGATTTCATCTACAATCCCATACCTTTTGAAGCAATCAGGACAACTTCTTGAGGGATTCTATCCCATGAAGAATAAAAAACAAACTTCCAATCAGAATCAGATGGTGACAAGAAGAGTGTTCCAAACAGATCTCCATACTTCAAGTCCAGACACCTGCTCCAAGGGGAGACTTCCAGACCTCAAAGATTCCAGTACAGGTAAGAAGAAGAAATCAAAAGGAATCCAAGATCAAAGCTAGGAAGGAACAAGCACAACGGACAGAGTCATCGGCAGGGAAAATATTCTAAGGCAAGCTCGTGGAAGAAAAACGAAGCAACCAAGGAGGGCATCCAGCACGCTGAGGTGGCGCCTCGTCATCTTCCAACCAATCAAATTGTTCCAAATCAACATACAACAACATTCTATTTTATTGTTGATTTATATTTAGCAAAAGGGACAAGTGTCCTCGAATGAAATTTTCTCATTGGTCGAAAGTGACAAACCCGAATTAGGGTTTTATTTTGTAATCTCGGCTGTTGATTTGAAATCAATCTTGGCCATTGAATTGTAATTGGGGAGCCTATAAATTGAGCTCGCCCCCTCATTTGTAATGTGTGGAGATAGAATATGAAATTGTCGCATTGAGACTATTTTGAATGATAAAAGCTCTTGAGCATGATTTGCCTTGAATAACTTCTTATTGTCAAACAGTAAGCGAGGTTGCATATTATCTTCCACCATAGATTAAAGTTAAAGTTAGATTAAGTAGAATTTGCTTTGAAAGTAGGTTAATTGAATGAGAGATTGATCGTATTGATTCAATGGTGAAGTGTAGCTCATACTTTCTTCGAATGGATGATTTGCATTCGATGCGTAAAGTTAGCCTGAGGTCTTAATTGTGGAAACTTAACTTCAGCCTCATTCGAGGTTTGAAAATTATTTTCACAATCCTTGAAGATTGCACCCACTTTGCGTATGTTGTCCTGCAGGAGGCGAAACAAAGTGTGGTTTATTCCTTCACCGAATCCTTACTGTCTCTTGAGTTCTTAGGCATAGACTAGATCCTCCTAAACCCTATCCTTTTGCCATTTTTTTGAGATCCATTGAAAGTCCTAATTGAGAGCCTTTAATGATAAATTCCCTAAGTCCTAAACTTGTGAAGATTTTTCTTACGTAAGTCCCCTTGTTTATTACCAGCATATCACAACGGCCATTGAGCTTATCCACACGTCGAGACCCGACTAAAGAAACCTTGGAATCGCCATATGATCTTCTCGCAATCTTAGCATACGCGGTGATTTTTCAAGAGAGGATAGAGTGTCTTTGGACATTTTATTTTGAAGTGTTCGGTGGATGATAAAACGTACACCAACAAGACCCTATGCAGATTAGACCATGCCATAACGAAACACCCCGAGCTCATTTTTAGATTGCCAAGACAACACCAAGTCGGGAAGAGGCTTCGTGGATTATCCTGTGTCTTATTGAAAGCACCCCGTGGTACATTTATTTTGCTGAGACAAAAACATTTTCACGCCGATGCAATCTGCATCTCGGCGTGAGAAAGCAAATCGGCAAGACCGGATGGGATTGCCAAGATGTTACATCGATGCCCATTAGTCATACCGAGATGCATGTCCTTATGTTGTCAGTCGGTAAGACAATCCAAACTCGCCAAGACCACATGCCGAAAGCTTTAACTCTTACCGATACGTGCATCTTTCCGCCACCGATCGGTGAGACAATGTGAAGTTGCTATGACTTACTTTGAAGAAAAAGTCTCTCATCGACGAGCCTCTTGTGTAATATTGGCGAGACCGAAGGTCACTTGCCAAGACGTTACCCCGAAGAAAATCTTTTGCCAATGCATCTCCATATACCGGTCGGCGAGACATAAGGCACTCGGTGAGACGATATACCGAAGACCAAACTCCCTCCAATAGGTTCCTCCACAGTCGCCGAAACCATGTGAATGTCATGCCAATTGTAAGAACCCTGGTGGTTCTCAGCCCAGAAACTACTGATTTGTTTTGGGTTTTTGCAAGTTTGTGATTTTTTGGTGTTTTATGAGGTTTTTGCAAATGAACTAAAAGCTGCGATTTTCTTCTAAAATGCAAATAAATTCAAATAAATTCTAAACTTTCATGGAATAAGCTCAAATATGCTCAGAGAACATGGGCGCACTATTTTATTATTTTTTTTAGAGCTTTTACAATGATGAAAAATTGATAAATGAATAAGAAATGAATTATTTCCTAAAGAACTTGATGGCGGCTGTAGTAAATGAAGGATGGTATGGCCAGAATGAATGAAAGAATCTTCAAGCTCGGAAATAAATGCAAATCTCCAGTAGACCAAAGCGCCCTAGATCCAATCGCCAGAATCTGAGGAATGAAGGCGTTTCTCCAGAGAAATAAAGTATGGCCCTTGCTGGTACGGCCAGGTACAACAATAAATGATAAAGTACGGCTCCTTGGGATTTGTGCCAAAACACTAATGAATGATCTCTGATTAAGTCGCCTTTATTATCTGATGAATATATCTGTAAATCACTGCCAGAATCAATGATAAGCCCGATCTGTGATCCCTGTGTGAAATCACCAAGTGCAAGCTTCAGCTGGTATTGCACAGCCTCAGTCTGCCAAATCTCTGAAGAGTTTTCGTTCTCCAGAAACGTCTGTCTGCCAGAAACCCTAGGGTTTGCAAACTCCAATGCTCAGAGCAAAAAAGACAAAGTCGAATAATAATCTCATAATGGTTCGATTTTGCCTTGAGTGAAAATATATACCTCTGATAAAATTTGACCCAATCTCCTTTTCATTAATCATTTAAATAAATGACTTAATTCGCACCTTTATACTTAGGAGAAATCATTAATAATTGGCGTCCTTATTTTAATGAATATTAAATACTCATTAAGTCAAAATTTAATACTTTATTATAAAGTATAATAAATACTTTATAACAGGCCAATTAATTAAAATATTAAATATTTAATAAATCATTAATTACTCCTTATTTCTCCGTCTGATCATCAAACTGCTGAACTGGGTCGACTCTGAGCTGAATGGTTGGGCAGAACACTACACTTAAAATAGCGACTTCCTTTACGACCTAACTTTCTAAAAGCCAGGGATGCAGTACACTACGGAAGATTTTGCGAAGGCCAACGACTGGCTATAGCTGGGCTACCAAACAGCGAGTAAGCGCCCCCGGATGATCCTGCACTGCTCTCTGTTAGCTCTGAGGATGAGAATAATAGGCTAACCTGGAGTACTGGTTTTCACGACTGGGATGGGGACATCACCGGGTCCGCCCTCCACGAAATTGCTTGTCCTCCAAGCAATCTCGCTCTGAATCTTTGTAAGATCTCGACTCCCATCTTAGCATCACTCAAGCTGGCAAATCTCTCCCACTTGACCAGATGACCACGATCCTGCGCCTCCGAAGATTGTCTCTCTCATCTTGAGGATGACGCCAGGTACTAGTACGTAAATTTCCCTTCGTCATCCGGGGTAGCCCAAAGCGGGAGGGTGTCATGGCGGGGCCAATGCCCTTTTCGGTGGCGTTAGAAATACATTATGGACCAGCACTGCTCAGGCAAGTCAGCTCGCCAGCAACCTAAACTGCCTGGATTTTGACAACGAAATGGACCATAGTGGCACGAGGTTTTTGGTTTCTTTACTCTTCCGGGAGTGAGTGACGATCACCGGGTACACCAGCAAAATAGAAATTGCCTGCTATCACCCACCTCAAAACTGCGCTCAACCCTCTTCTGATCAGCATACTGCTTATGCTGATTCTGTGCCTGCTGGATATTGTCTCGAAGAGACCTCAAGATGTCCTGCTGACTCTGCATCATATCACCTGCCCTCGGCACTCTGCTATCGCTCAAAATCAAATCCAGAAGATTGGGCGCCTCATACCCGTACAACGCCATGAAGGGGGTCATCTGTATCGTCATATGGTGAGTCGAGTTATAACAATACTCGCACAAGTAAATCCATCTCACCCAAGCTCTCTGTGACCCGGCTATATAATTACGCCAAATAACCTTCCACCCACTTGTGTGACAATCTCGATGCTTTGCGGATGGTAGCGCTGGTACTTCGATGTCGATTCGGTCCCCACATAGCTTCCAGACAACTCCTGCCAAAGTTGCTTTCCATGGCCCGGTATCTCTATCGGCCCGGCTGCTCGTCAGGAACTGGCCATGCAGCGGAATACCTCTCACGAAAAATAACTTTCTGTGATGCGATCTTTGTGAAAGTAGTAATGTCGGGGAGAAAAATTAATGAGTATTTAGTCCAGCCCGTCCAACCACTGCATTAGATGCAATCTTGCCACGGGCTTTCGGCAAACCCGTGATAAAGTCCATCGATAAACACTCCCACTTCCTGTCAGGTATCGGAAGTGGCTGGAGCAATCCAGCAGGATAAGTGTGCTCCTACTTGTTCTGCTGGCACACAGAACACTCACGGACATACTGTAACACATCAGTTTTCAGCCCTTTCCAAGTAAACCGTTCCCGAACCATTTTGTATGTCTTATAGTACCCGGGATGGCCCGCCATAGGAAGATCATGAAAGGCTCTCAAAACTGTAATCAGCACCTCAGAGTCAGGAACCAAAAGAATCCGTCCCTTGTAAATGATCAAGTCATCTACAATAGCATACCTGTCATCCTGCTCTGTCCTGTCAATAATGCTAGAAGCCCATGGGTTCTTAGCATACTCAGCAATAATCCGGTGCCTCCAATCCTCGGTGATCTGTGCCAAAGCATTCAACTGAGGTCGGCGAGACAAGGCGTCAGCTACGACATTCTGCTTCCCCTTAATGAAGGTGATATCAAAGTCATACGACTGCAGTTTACTGACCCATTTTTGCTGCCTCTCATTAAGGTCTCGCTGTCCAAGGAAATGTTTCAGGCTGTTATGATCTGTGCGAACACTAAATTTGCTGCCTACCAGGTACTGCCTGAACTTAGCCAATGCATGCATAATGGCTAACATCTCCTTGTTATAGATACTGTAAAATCTCTCAGGACCCCTGAGTTTCCTGCTCTCAAATGCAATCGGATCGCCATCACGCATCAATACGGCACCAATGCCCTCTCCTGAAGCATCACAGAATAAATCAAATGACTTCGTAAAGTCAGGCAATGCTAGCACTGGACATGAAGTCATGATCACCTTAAACTTGTCAAAGCACTCCTGCGCCTGTGGTGACCAAGTAAAAGCCCCCTTCTTCGTCAAATCAGTAAGGGGTGCGGCGTGACGTGAGAACCCACTAACAAATCTCCTGTAAAATGCACACAACCCAATGAAACCTCTGAGCTGCGTAAGGTTCTCAGGTACCGGCCACTCAACTATAGCTCGGACCTTTTCAGGGTCCATACTCACTCCCTTGGCACTGATGATGTGCCCCAGATATAACAACTCCTCCATGCCAAGCTCGCACTTGGATTCCTTAGCATAGAAAGACTCATTTGCTAAGATACCCAAGACTGTGTCCAAATGAGCCAGATGCTCATCCCATGACCTGCTATAAACCAAAATGTCGTCGAAGAAAACTAACACAAATCTCCTCAGGCAGAAACCACGTTCGCGAGTTTGCACGAAGGTGGCGGTGCATTGGTTAACCGAAGGGCATAACCAAGGAAACTCAAAGTGACCCGCAATGACACTGGCGGTTTTCTCAATATCCTGCTCTCCCTCATCACGAGATGCGGTGGTACCGATCTCAAATCAATCTTCGTAAAGAGCGGCTCGTGCAACTCATCTATCAGCTCATCAATGTGTGGAATAGGGTACCTGTTCTTGATTGTTCTTTTGTTGAGTTGCCTGTAATCGATACACATCCGAAGTGATCCATCCTTTTTCTTCACCAATACAACCGATGAAGCAAAAGGTGACTTACTAGGCCTGATATGACCCATAGCCAACAACTCGTTGATGGTCTTCTCTATCTCATCCTTGAGTCGTTTCGGATGTCTGTAGGGAGTGATCATAACGGGCTTTGCGCCCTCCTCCAACTCAATAATATGCTCCGTGCCTCTGTCTGGAGGTCTACCAGGTGGGATGTCACTAAACACTTTGGAGTGTTTAGTCCTCAAGATCTGAATGTCAGGGTGGTACTCACCCTTCTGCTGCTCCTGCTGGGCTGGCATCAACATGCACTCAGTTGCCTAGTCAACCATATCATGACGAATAAGCCTCTCCATCCGTCTAAATGAAACCATCCTCAGATTACTGTCTCTAATAACCTTGATGACATGTGGTCTCCCGTCAACCTTGAATTTCATCTCCATATCACGTAGGTTGAGTGTGAACTCAACCAAATCATGCAACCATGCCATCCCTAACACCACATCTGTATCCCCCATATTAACAACATAGAATTCAGTCTTGAATTCGTAGTTGTTCAGTCTCATCGGGAGATCAGTAATCTTTCGGTCACACCTGAGAGTATATCCGTCAGCCACCTTGACTCGAATACCCTCGAATGCCTCTGTCTGGATGCCACGCCTCTCCACCAAACGTGCATCAATAAAATTGTGTGTAGCACCAGTGTCCAACAATGTGATCACCTTCTGACCTGCTAGGAGCCCACGAAGTCTAAACGAACCGTCTCTCTGCAAGCTAGTCAAATGGGCTTCCTGTAACTTCCTTCCACCTTCATGTTCACCCTCATTTTCGGACCTCTCATCATCTGAAGGCTCGGAATCAGCTTGCTGGTCTGACAGATCTGATTGCTCTTCGCCCTCATAAAACCATTCCATTTGATTATTTTTGACCTTCAGACGAAGTGGGCATATATGCTTTTCATCATAGGGTGCCTTGCACCAGAAACACAACTTTTTCTTTCTCAATTCGTTCAATGTTTCTCGGTCAAAGGGTGGTGCATTCTGTTTTTTAGGATCCGGTTGATCCTTCCTCCTCTGGGTTTATGGACATCCATAAACTCATGAAATACTTTGCGGATCTCGGTGCTAGTGTACTCACCATGAAACCTCGTCAAGTCTGCTACTGACATGCCATTATGTGGCTGAAACTCCTGATGCTGCCCCTGTTGCTCTGCCCCCGGAGTCTGAGGTGGAGTCTCCCTAGGTAAGAAAGTAGGCTGACCTGGCCTACGCTCCTGATAAATCGGTGACGGCTGTCGAGGTACTAATGCCAATGGCTGATCCACTGGTGTAGTTCCGCTCGTCTGTCCAATCTGTATGTAATGAGGCTATGTGGGCGTGCACTGTCTAATGGTACCCATCAACTGAGACATCATGTCCATCATGTTATCATGCCTCCGTCTAAACTCCTCATCTGTAATATCACCCTCTGCATGTGCCTTTCCTGGATCCCTACGTGTTTCTGCAAGAACCTCACGATCTGCCATTAGGGTTGCAACATTGTTTTCACTACTGTTAGAACTGGATCTGTGAATACCAAGTACTCCTGACAATGTCTGACCTTCAGGGATAGGTGGACCTGTCCAATCCTCGTCTTTGCCTGTTCCTATGCCTCTAATATAATGAATAGTATCTCGGCTCATGAAAAGGCAACCAACAAGCACACTGTATTTTGAAAAAGCAACTGAAAAAAAAAAGCACAGGATGGCAGGAGATCTGTGCTCTGATACCACTGTAAGAACCCTGGTGGTTCTCAGCCCGGAAACTACTGATTTGTTTTGGGTTTTTGCAAGTTTGTGATTTTTTGGTGTTTTATGAGGTTTTTGCAAATGAACTAAAAGCTGCGATTTTCTTCTAAAATGCAAATAAATTCAAATAAATTCTAAACTTCATGGAATAAGCTCAAATATGCTCAGAGAACATGGGCGCACTATTTTATTATTTTTTTTAGAGCTTTTACAATGATGAAAAATTGATAAATGAATAAGAAATGAATTATTTCCTAAAGAACCTGATGGCGGCTGCAGTAAATGAAGGATGGTACGGCCAGAATGAATGAAAGAATCTTCAAGCTTGGAAATAAATGCAAATCTCCAGTAGACCAAAGCGCCCTAGATCCAATCGCCAGAATCTGAGGAATGAAGCCGTTTCTCCAGAGAAATAAAGTACGGCCCTTGCTGGTACGGCTAGGTACAACAATAAATGATAAAGTACGACTCCTTGGGATTTGTGCCAGAACACTAATGAATGATCTCTGATTAAGTTGCCTTTATTATCTGATGAATATATCTGTAAATCACTGCCAGAATCAATGATAAGCCCGATCTGTGATCCCTGTGTGAAATCACCAAGTGCAAGCTTCAGCTGGTATTGCACAGCCTCAGTCTGCCAAATCTCTGAAGAGTTTTCGTTCTCCAGAAACGTCTGTCTGCCAGAAACCCTAGGGTTTGCAAACTCCAATGCTCAGAGCAAAAAAGACAGTCGAATAATAATCTCATAATGGTTCGATTTTGCCTTGAGTGAAAATATATACCTCTGATAAAATTCGACCCAATCTCCTTTTAATTAATCATTTAAATAAATGACTTAATTCTCCCCTTTATACTTAGGAGAAATCATTAATAATTGGCGTCCTTATTTTAATGAATATTAAATACTCATTAAGTCAAAATTTAATACTTTATTATAAAGTATAATAAATACTTTATAACAGGCCAATTAATTAAAATATTAAATATTTAATAAATCATTAATTCTCCTTATTTCTCCGTCTGATCATCAAACTGCTGAACTAGGTCGACTCTGAGCTAAATGGTTGAACCAGGTGCCCTGCCCAAAATAGCAGCTTCCGCCTGACCTAACTTTCTAAAAATAGAAAGTTCCTGAAAATGCACTCTGGAAGATTCTGCGAAGGCCCAACCTAACACAACTGCAAAACTGGAGCTACCAAACACTGAGTAACTGCCCCAGATGATCCTCTGCACTCTCCTGTCAGCCTATGAGGATCGAATAATAGGCTAACCTCGTCACCAGCTGCTCTGACTAGGATGGGGACATCACACCAATAGAATCCTATAGGTGAATGCTGATCGCTGTGACAATGAAGAAGTCATGCCAATGAATCCTATAGGTGAATGCCAATCGCTGTGACAATGAAGAAGTCATGCCGATGAATCTACAACAAACATATGTTAACACAAAAGCATCACGGGTCGGGGAGACCTAGATAGACTTATGCCGATATGGACCACAACGTGAATAATGCATGACTCGATGGATTTTTATGGGGCCATAAGGGCAAAATGCAGGTAAAAATATCATGAAGAAAGGAAATGTGCTCAAGGCAGGACTCAATTGGAAAATGCATGGGTAAAATCAATATGTAAAATCATCAGAATTTTACAGTTCCAACGGTGGCTCCGTCTGGGGATGAATGATAGTAAGATCATTGCAAGGGTCCAGATCTTTGGGTGAGCAGATCAGACATAGAATGATGAACCAGTGAGCAAAATGGAAATGGACATGCAGCATGATGGAATGAAAGGAAAATGAATGCAAAATGGAGATGAACAAAACCCTAAACTACTGTGCATGGAAAAGAATTTTAAAGAGGACCATCAAGAGTTGTCCATGC
>VDFB02133852.1:0-28615 GCA_007258455.2 Sequoia sempervirens | reverse complement strand
TTTCCCCATCAACATCATGATAGTATTTTTGGAATATCACTCAATAATCAAATTGGAAAGCCTAGCCTGTGTGGCAATCTAAATGCCATGAAAGGTCGCCACCACCTCAACAAAACTAGATGATTGGGCCTCCAAGTTCATTACATAAGCCAAGATTAAATTACCATTGTGATCACTAATGACACCACCCCTAGCTTCCTGACCCAGTTTAGGTTTGGCTAAGCCATCAAAATTAAGCTTTAACCAACCAGGTTTGGGAGGGGGGACCATTATAGTGGAGTTTGATGAGGATATTTTTATAATTTCTTCAAATAGATATATTTTTATTAAATTTATTTGCCCTAATTGCTATTTTTGAAAACCCCTCATGTATGGACAACATAATTTGAGCTAAATTAATCATTTTTTTATATTTTTATTGTCATTGTGTAAATAATTATGTGTAGATTTATGAAATATATTTTTTTCTTAAAATAAACTATAAAAAATAAGTTATTAAAAAATACTAAAACTTGAAATTTCAAGTTTATGGACCAATTTCTTCATAAATTAATTAAGAAATAGAAAATTAAGTTTAGTTATAAAAAAAAATACATATTTGAAAACTAGACATCATCATTTATAATGGGTTTTAATTTTGTCTAAAAGTTATGAAAAAAAAGTTGTTAGCCATATTGCTAAAGTCCATTTTTTCTCTTGATGTTTTCATTATAGTGTACTTGCAAGTCCAAGGCTAAGAGGTGGGTTTCCAAGCCTAAAAAAAAAAAAAAGGCGTCAATTTCAATTTTCAAAATTTATGAAATGTATACCAGCTCTAAAACATGTACCCATTCTAAAAAGGAAAGACAATATTATGCAATTAGAAATGGGTATCCATTTAAAAATAAATAAATTGGGTACTCATTTTAGAATGGGTGCCTATTTTAAAAATTTAGTTTTGAGATTTTGAGCCTAAGTGAGTACCTATTTCTATTGGTATTTTTTCAAGCCCAAAACTTCCCTTAGAAGTGGATCCAACTTCTTACACTTACCCTTAATCCAAGAGTTTTTCCTAGGATCTAACTTGAACATACCAATGTGATAAAATCCTCTAAATTGTTTACACATAAATTGTGTTTCTTAGAATCTTATTAGACATCAATGATCATAATGAATTGGTTCAATATGTAATTTTTCCAATATTTTACATCTACATGTACTAGAGTTAAAATCTATGATGATCAAGATTCAACTCAAATTGTGCAAGATTGCACCTCAAATTTGTTTAAAATTTTTAAAATTCAAATACATTCATTAGGTAGAGCATATAAATTTTAAAATAGTGATGAATTAATTCTATGTGATATCAATAATATTTTCACATGATTAGTTTTAGAGCTAGGCCCTTGTATTTTTATTTAATTTTTGAGTATTTATTATAAATTCATTGCATCAACTCTCACTTATCTTGTTTATTTTCTTTTTCTTTATTTCACTTGCTTAATTAGCCTAGATGAATGTAAAATGGATTTAATTCCCTTGCAAGGATATGCTAATTAGTGATATTTTTTCATACACACCTCATTACTTATATGAATTAATATTGAAGTAATGTGATGTTGATTATTTTACAAAATTTAAAAGTATTTTTAGTTGATAGGCTATTTGTGTGAACTTTAGTCAAATTTTTTGTCAACCTCCCCGTTTTTCAGACTTCTGAAGGTGGGGAAAAAGATGGCGGATGGGTTATAACTTTGGTCAAATTTTTTGTCAACCTCCTAGTTTTTTAGCTTTCTGATGGGCATGAAAAAGGTGGCAGAGGCAGTTGTTGGCCGCCTTGGGAATAGGGTGGTGTTTTTCTCGCCGTGTGGATAGAGAAGGTCGCTAAAATTAAATGCTAGTTCACATCAACATTAATTGTTGTATGCTTTGCATGTACTGGTGATGGTCATAATAATAGTTGTCATTTAACACCTTGGGGAACAAAATGAATGTCTAGGAAATTTACAATAAGGCACTATTTGGTGTCGTTCTTTTGCTATACTCGCTATGAGAGTCGTGAGTGAGGAGGGTAAGCTTTTGTGAGGGGGAAAGCTCGATCAAGCTTTGTGTAGCTTTTGTGAAGGTGGGTGGAGGTTATTTTGTGTTTTTTACATGGGCGAATGGTTGCAAAAGAAAAAGAAAAGGTGATAATATTTTTCCCATTTTTATGCAGGAAAGGTAGTGGGAAGAGGTGTGTTTGAAGCAAGTGGGAAGAGGTGCTTGTTGAAAAAATGCTTGGTGATATTGTTTGATTTGTGGTTCATAGTTTATGCTAGACTATATTGTTTGATTTGTGATAAGGTACTATTGATTGTTTCAAATTTTGATAAGCTATTGTTAAGAAAATATAGTATAGTTTCTAAAAATGAAATATTGTCTCATTTATGGTTTGCATTTTGTGTGCATGGTTTTGATGGATTTGATACTATGACTTTTAGTGAGTTTTTGTTTATGGTTTCTATTTTTTGGCTATGTTTGTAGGCTTGGAGAAACAAGGAAGCCTGGAGAAAGCTAGCGGAAAGAGGTTTGTTTGAAGCAAGCAACGAGGGGTGCATATTGAAAAAATTGTTTGTCATATTGTTTCATTTGTGGTTTTTCATTTTTGGTAGGCAATATTGTTTTATCTGTGATAAGGTATTGTTGATTGCTTCTAATTTTGATAAGGTGCTATTGAGAAAAGACTATACTGTTTGTGTAAATGACTATTGTTTGGTTTAAGGTTCACGTTTTGTGTCTATGGTTTTGCATGGGTTCCTAACTGTGATTTTTTGTGTTTTATGGGTTTGTCTATCTAGGTCGGTGTTCAAACCAATATTGTTTGATTTATGGCTTCTATTTTGTGGTTATGGTTGCAACGGAATAAAATAGTTAATCGTATACACTTTATGTTAGGTTCCATTTGGAATTTTTTATTATAATTGTATTGCTTAAGCTATATTGTTTCATTTTTGAGAAGGTGTTGTTGAAAAGGATGTATTGTTTTATTAGGTTTCCATTGGGCATTATTAATTATAGTTCTCTTGCTTAAGCTATATTGTTTCATTTTCAAGAAGGTGCTGTTGAAAAGGCTGTATTGTTTCAATTTTTGATGAGGTTCTATTGAGAAAAGAATGTTTTTTTGTATGGGTTTGTTACTATCAATTTTTGTTGTGTTTCTCTTTAATGTTTTCTTTTTGTGGGTATGTTTGTAATAGAATAAAATTGTTGACGTTATGCAGCTTTTGTTGATTTTTACTATATAGTTCGGGCTATATTGTCTCATTTTCAATAAGGTTTTGTTCAAAAGACTATATTGTTTCAATTTTTGATAGGGTGCTATTGAGGAAAGACTATATTTCTTGGTAAAAGAAATATTGTTTCATTTATGGTTGCGTTATGTGGCTACTATTTTGCATGGGTTTTGTGGCTATGCTTTTGTGGGTTTTCGTGTCTGGGTCGCTGTTGAAACCAATGTTTATTCATTTGTGGCTTTCATTTTGTGGTTATGGGTGGAACAAAATGAAATAGTTAATTTTGTACACTTCATGTTTGGTTATACTAGGTATTGTTGATTATTCTTCTCTATCTTAGGCTATATTGTATCATTTTCGATAAGGTGTTGTTGAAAAGGCTGTACTGTTTCAATTTTCGATAAGGTTCTATTAAGAAAGAAGTATATTTTTTGATGGGTTTGTCACTATTAATTTTTGAGAGGGTGTTGTTAAGAAGGCTATATTGCTTCTATTTGTGATAAGCTTTTGTTGAGAAATGAGTATATTTTTACTTGGGTTGGTTACTGTGAATCTTTATGTGTTTCTCTTTATGGCTTCTGTTTTGTGGCTATGTTTGGAACAAAAATAAAATTGTTAATGTTATGTAGTTTTTGTTGGTTGTTATTGTGTATCCTGGGCTATATTGTTTCAATCTTGGCAAGGTGTTGTTGAGAAGTGTTTGAATTCTCGTTAAGGAACTCTTGGGAAAAGACTATGCTAGCTTGGGTTATATTTTTGCATTGGTTTGTTACTATCGATTTTTTTGTGCCTTGTGCAATCAACAATGGGTTGATGTTAACTATACAGTTTATGTTTATTTCCATTGTGCATTGTTAATTACTATTCTTTGGCTTAAGCTATGTTGTTTTATTTTTTATAGGGTCTTGCTTAAGAGGCTATATTATTTCAATTTTTGATAGCGTGTTGTTGAAAAGGATAGATTCTCTCAATTTTTTATAAGGTTCCATTCAGGAAAGAGTATATTTTAATATTAATATATATGTATATGTGGATGTCAAATCTACATATGCTTAAACCTTAACATAATATCATCATGCTAGTCATTTGAAACATATTAGATTAAACATCCCTATGAAATAATTAACCATGCTAAAATATGCAAAATTAAATAGAACAAAAATAACTAATTTCAAGCATATAAAAACATGATCAAAACTTTATCTCATAGTGGATTAGTGCTTCTGTGGAAAGAAGCCCTTTCCCAATCCTTGCTAAGATTTATGATAAAATGCCTTGGAGATGGAGTGGACAAAATCAGCTCTCAATGTGAGGAGAGTGACTTTGCATGAGATTGTAGATGATTTGTTGAGGAATGAAGCTTCTATTTATAGACTTTCGAATTGAAAGAGTGCTCAAAAGAGAGCAATGTGGGATAATGTTTTAGCCAATGAGATGGAGCCACTTGTCACCTTGTGAATGGTTGAGGAATGTGCAAGTTTTGGTCAATGTGTCAATAAATGGGATTGGTTGGCCTTTTTCAAATTCAAATTTGGCTTGTTGGAGGGAGAAAAAGTGACTTTAATGCCAAGTGGGGGACATGTAAGAGGGAAGTTATTTCCATGTTGGAAGGGACAAGTCAACTTGCTTTGAAATTCAAACTTGAGGAATATTCTCAAAAGATACTTTGTTGAGGGAAAATGATGATTTTAATAAATGAATTAAAATGCTTTATTGGTGCAAGTGGGAAAATCTAGAGGATGTGATGGGTGATTGGATTAGATTAATTAGGATTAGATTAGTTAAGATGATGTTAGATGTTTTTGACCCATTTGACTTAAATACTTTGATTTATTTAAATCTAAAGGGATGGAATATGAATTTGGGATAATTTAATTAAATAAAGTTTGGTTTATTTAATTAAAAGGGGGATGTGAGACTTAAATTAAACAAAGTTGGTTTATTTAATTTAAATAGATAACCTTAGGAAATTGAATTTAATGAATTTGATTTACCTGATGAATGGATGAATGTGAATTTGATTTATTTAATGATCGAATGAATATGAATTGAGTGCATGATGCTTATTTCACGTGTCTACATTTTTCCCCTATTTGAAGTAATGTACTTGCTGCATTGGTTCAAAGAATAAACTTGTCGCGATCAAAATTGAATTTTTTTAATTTTTTTTCAAATGCCCCAATGGAAAGAGGTACACTAGTACATTGCCCCCTCAAGAGATCAGGTGAAAAGATTTGATTTGAGGGTCGATCTCACGATAAAGAGGTTCAAGATGGACATATGGATGGTTATGATGATGATGCAAGTGTGATGGTTTTAAGATGCTTAGAATAACCAATCTATATTATCCTAAACAACTTAAATAATGATACAATGCATGTGGAATAGATGACATGGATGATTCCTATATGATTATGCATTGGATGATTTATGCATATGTATGATTTTATGAGATGCTTAGATTAACAAATCTATACTATGATGATGAACATGCATGTGAGATGATATGTAGAATGTTGATGGTTTGTGGATGTAGGATGGACGCATTGGTGATGTTATGCTAGCGAGGAGAGAAGAAAAAAGAAATGAGATGATGACAAGTGGATCCAACAAGTCCATGATCTGACGAGACTTTATTAGAGATGATGATGATGATGATAGATGATGTTTTGCTTATCAAGGATTGGGACTTTAAAAGGGATACTTACCTTATGTTTGATAACACATATAGGTATGATGCATCAAGGTATAAAGAACCAAGATGGCATTGTACCTAGTGTGATGGCCTTTGACTCGACAAACAAATAGGAGTATTCTTGTTCACACTTGACATATGGAAACCTTGCTAGGACGTACCTAACAAAGCAAGTATTCGCCAAGTTATATTACAAGAATGTCCAACAAGCATAACAGACAAAAGGATAATGATCATTGCCCCATTCTTATCTCTCTAAATCCTTCGTTCAGATATCATCGAGAGGTCCTTCGAATGAGCACAATAAGATAAATCAAAAGAATGGATCAAGTACGCAAACAAGCCAATGTTCTTCATACCTTGAGCTGAAGGGATGTTTTTTGTTTTAGGATAAGAACTGAAACTATTGCCAAAAGATAAGGCCCATTGTAGGAAGGATACATCCTCGGACATGTTAGTGGATGGCAGCACATCATTTCATTTATCCAAAGTTCTTTTCCTAAAGATAATTCCCATTGTAGGAAGGATACATCCTAGGACATGTTAGTGGATGGTGGCAAGTTGATAGGTTTGTTCAAAAGGCTGTTGATACAAGGTCGATTGACATGTTTGAAAATGATCAATAGTTTGAGTTTGCATTTAAAGGTTTGTTGTTTCGATTTTGATTTTGTATTTGAAGTTTGCTTTTGCTGATTGTTGTGATTGTTTCTATTTGTGTTGCCAAAGGATGAAGATGACGATCAGTTTATTATGGATGATTGATTATTTTGAGTGAAAGCAAGATGAGACAGATGGAATTTTTCAAATATTTGGATGTTTTTGATGTTTTGAAATGTTTTGAGGTTGTTTTTGGTATTTTCAAGATGTTTTACAAATGTTTTGGGGTTTTCTGCGATTTTATGAATGTTTTTTTTGCATTTTGTGTTTTTTTTTAATGTTTTTGGATTTTGATGTCTTTTGAATGTTTTTTGGATTTTGATGTCTTATGAATGTTTTTGGATTTTGATGTCTTGTGAATGTTTTTGGATTTTGATGTCTTGTAAATGTTTTTGGATTTTGATGTCTCTAGGGCTGATCAAAGATTAGCCTTGCCTACGTTTAAGCTCAGAGATGACGTAGTTCAGATTCCAATGTTTTTTACTTCTTCTAATTTTTTGAGTGTTTTTGGATTTTTGATATGCTTTGGATGTTTTTGAATTTTGATGTGTTTTGGATGTTTTTGGGTTTTTCGCATGATTTTGATGATTTGGATAAGGATGTGTGTGACGATATCAGTGATTTGTTTCAGATTTTGTTGAAAACCAAGCTAAGGATGATTGATTAGATCGATGGATTGATGATGATAACATTGTTGAGGATACACAACAATGCAAGGATAGTGTTAAGCAACACAAGGATTATGATGTATACCCCAAGATGATGAAGAGTTGATTGGATTCGATTGATGAATTGATGATGATAACATTGTTGAGGATGTACAACAATGTAAGGATAGTGTTAAGCAACACAAGGATATCCTGAGATGATGATTTTTTGATTGGATTTGACCGATCAGGATTGATGATAATAACATTGTTGAGGATACACAACAATGTAAGGATAGTGTTAAGGAACACGAGGACTGAGATGTGGATGGATTGATTAGATCTAATTGATCATGATCGATGAAGCTTGATTTGGAACAAAAGTTGTTTCAAATGATTGGTTGTGATGTTTAGATACAACTGATAGTGACTGTTTGGATTGATGTTTGATGAAAGATGAAGATTGATAAGGAATGTCTTATTGTCAAAATATACCATGGGCTAGTGATTTGGATTCTTGCTCACAAGCATTTTGACCAATTTGATTTCACGTTTTCCAATGTTCAAATCACCACATAAGTTGAAGGGTATAAATCAAGATTTACTTCTGAAGCAAGATGTACATACCTGCCCCAATGCCTAGCAATGTAAAGACTGCAATAGGTGGATGCTTGGATAGTTGTATGGATAGATGGATATGGTAAGCATGCAAAGGATTCCAAGGATTATCTTGCAATAAGATACAAAGTTCATATAAAGAATGTTCATTTGGATAATATTTCATGCCTCAGATAACGTTGGATAGGATAGGATCAATGAAAATGACCCATATCAAGATGTTAACCGTAAGCAAGCGTAAGGTGTGCACCAAACTTTGTTAGGATCAAAATAATGTGGAAGATGGATGCAGATGGATGAAAACGGATTGGATAAATGGATCATGGATGAATGGATTTATTATGGCTGAGATAGATGGAATGTTAGATTTATTATGGATGGGATAAGATGCTTTCACTTGAAGTGGCATACGTAGATGCTCGATTCTACACATGATGCCTGTTTTCCAAGTTTTCATCATGGTACCCGCCCAAAGTGCCATCGAAGTGGTTTTAACCCGAGGACAATTTTTTTTCTTTAATGTTTTCAATCATTTTTTTATTTTTTTGGTTTTTTGAAAGATTTTAAGCTCATGTTGAACCACCTAGTGATGTTGATATAGATGCTTCTGTCATAATGTGCCATCAATATCCTGCTTGAAGAAGCTGCTTTGCTAAGATACATGCACTTGAATATAACTTTTGGGATTCCTGATTTGCTTTATTGATACTAGGGTTAACTCTATCTCTGTGCACACATCATGATAGATTGCCTTCAAAATCCTTATGATGAAGGGTCGTTGCCAATACATGGTCAATTTGAGAATTGGATAACATGCATGGAGGCATGGATGGAGTTTGTTTGGGGATAAGAGATGGATTGGTTGACAGTTTGGAACCTTTGATTCTCCAAACTTGGGAAGATGAGCAATGATGGGTGGATACAGAAGTGTGCATGGAATTAGGACCAACTGCTTGATATACCTTGTACATCACTTGAAAAGCCTACTTTTTCTTTTGTGTCCATCTTTGATGGATATTTTCCCCTTTTTTATTTTTCCCCATAGTTTCTTTGACTGATGGAGTTTGATAGGGATAATCTTTTTTTTTATTCTTTGGTATCCATGTGTATTTAATTTGTCCATTATGATTCTTAGCTTATTTTTCTTTGATAACGTTCCTTGTGCTTTGACTCAAATCTTTATTTTGACATTGGTCCCTATTCATGGATGGGGTGACGGGTGGATGAAGATTCATGACATGACTGGTTGTAGTATTGACATTAGTTTCATCATAAGGACTCTTTGTGCTTCTTATGTTGACATTTGCTTGAGATGATGTTGCCCCCGATATTGTGGAAGTAGTACCTTCATGCTTTGATTCTGCTTATTTTGAGAGTTCTGTTTTATAATGCATTCTCTAATAAATGACCACTGTAGATGATGTTATTGGAATTTGTTGGTCTGACTTTGAAATATCCTATTTTGTCTGACCTATTTCCTTGAGTGGATAATGTTGTATGTCTTTATTCATGATGTCCTCAGTCCGATTTTGGGATATATCTAATCTTGATATTGACAACTTAGTTTGACTATAGGAATCAATAACCTGCTCTTTTTGTGTAGTAATGTCAGGAGTAAAGGAATCCTATTATGAATGAAGATCATCTACATGTCCATCCAAAGAAAGCATCTCATGGGTAGATGGGGGAGTATGTGCTATGTGGATATGATCATCTTTTGTGACATCGTGTATAGATAGGAGAGTGTCCATTAGATCATTGTAGTATCCTAGAGATATGAATTCTTGATCTTGAATGATTTTGGGATTGCTTTTGACACACTTTGGATCAGTTTCTTGACATGGGTAAGTTTCAAAGGATGGATTGCTTATAAAGGATTCTTGGATGTGTTCACTAGGCATGGGAATTGGCTCAATATCCTCTTCATTTTTTACTGGACTTGGGTCAAATGTTGAGTTGAATATTCCTTCAATATTTGCAACCATAAGGTCAAAGGATTTCAATATGTCTTGGAAAGGACCATTGCTAGACTTTGGTGAAATATGTTGATCATGCTTTGGAATGAATTCTTGAGATATTCCCTCTAACTCATTAGGTGATGTAGAGACATTTTCAACATGGTCATTGGTAGAATCTTGATCATTGTCCCCAATAGTTATCATTTTTCGTGTTTGTGCTTGTGTTTGTTGGGCAACTTGAGCAGCTTGCGCAGCTTGGGAGGCTTGGGTAGCCTGAGAAGCTTGTTGAGTAGCTTGGTACTGTTGGAGTACTTTTTGGCAGGCTTGGTAAGCTTTTAGCACATTACTATATTGGCTTGTTGTGTTTGGTTTAGGTGGTAGTGATGGTAGATTCAAAATTGTGTTGGATGCAGTGACAAGTGGTTCAGATATGCTTGGAGCGATCATGGTAGTGAGGGGTTCAGATGTGATTGGTATGAGAGTGGTGGTTGGAATGATTGAAGTGATAGTGATGGTTGGAATGACTGAGGTGATAGGTCCTTGGGAGACCGTGTTTTTATTTGTCAGGATTGACATTGTTGTTTGACTGGATACCATATGTTATTGCAATATCAATGGTATATTTGGAGGATTTGATGCAATGCTTTGATTGGTGCTTGATGGATTGCCTTGGATCAATTGATTTTGGACAATGTTTTGATTTGGGATGATGTTTACATTTGGCATGATAGGTTGAAATTGAACATTGTTGATGTTGGGAATCATATTGCCTTGATTTTGCATGGTGTTACTTTGACTTGGACTAATACACGGAGTCACTAACATCTTGTTTGGACTTTGAACAATATTTGTATGATTTTCAAACATATCCATCCCAAATTTTACCTAGTTTGGATTCAAAATGTTCATGTTTTGTAAAGTTGTACTTGGTACATTCAAATTTGACATGTTGGGATTTGATGGGATGACGTTGTTCATTTGAAGACTCGTGCCTTGATTGTTCAGTTGATAGATTTGTAGGTTTGGGCTTGGATTTAAATCTACCATTAGGAAAGGTGTTCCAAACTTTTGACTAGGCATACTCACATTTTTTGTACCATTGATGTTTGTAGGAGACAACGATCCCAAGTATGGATTGTATAAATGTGAGTTTTGATAATCAATTGGCATTGTAAGGCTTTGAAAGTTCAATTGATTTGGATTACTCATGATAAATGGAGAAAATTTATATTCCATGTTTTTCTTGTGTTGAGGTCTAGTTAGGACCGTAAAATAAGGATCAATTTTCAAGAATGTGGGAGGTGAACCTCTAATTCTTTGGATTGATCTACACTCTAGGTACAAAAAAGAAAGTCTAAGATTTTAAGGATAAAAAAGGATGGTGATGAGATATGGAATATGGATGATTGGTGAATGATTTGGGAATTCTTAGGAAACCTTGAAAGAGGATACTAAACTTTAGGACTTGGATTGATGTTTTGATTTGATTTGGATAGTGAACTCATAAACTCTAAGAGGTTGGATGTTGTCCTAGAATTTGTCCACAAGATGCTAGTCTGACTAAATGTGTAAAGAAGGATTCATCTAGACACACCTAACCAAACAAGATGATTTTGATTTGATTTTGGATTTTGGATAGTGAACTCATAAACCACAAGATGTTGGATTTTATCAAGGGATATAATTGTTCACAAGGATTGATAATTTGACTAAAATATGTGGAGAAGGATTAATCTATAGACATCTAATCAAACTAAATGGATTTTGCTTTGGTTCAAATGATTTTCCTAAAGTTTAGGATGAGGGATTTTTTTTTTTCAAGATTTCTAAGAATTGATGATGAGATGATTTTGGTTTTGGGAGATGGATGGAAGTTTTGATTTGATCCTAAGAGACTTAGAGAGACTTTGTTTACTAGACCAAGATATTGAAGAACACGCTTTTCTCTAAGAGTAGTTCAAACTAGAAGACCAATGTTTGCATGAAAACCATATGATCAAAAGATATCAAGCACATGTGTGGGGTCCATTTTATTATCTTTGCTTAGTGACTTTGTTTTACCAAAAACACTCTCTGGATTATGTTTTGAATCTAGATTTCTAATGTCTCAACTTTCCCCTTATCCTGCAAAGTGTATTATGAGGAAACCAAGGAAATTTGAAGCAAGAGTTACCTATTGTTGACCTTTAGTGAAGCAAATTGAGATGAAATCCAAATGCTTAGAAGCCTCTAAGGATGAGAATCCCAAGCGAAAGAAATAGTACGTGAATTCATTCAAATATATTTGCCTCTCCTAAAGGGTTTAAAATTTTGATGATTCGTTGAATGTTGGTTTCAATGTTTTGGATCCAAGCACCGTGTTTTCAAACTGACTCACAATCAATATAACATCCTAGCTCAATTGGTACATTTTTCTTGGTGGGCTTGACTCATTCCCTTCGTAGTAGAAGAGATTATTTTACATGCAACCAAGGAAAAAATATAAAGGTATGTTAAGAATGAAGTATTAACCTCTATATTTCAGCCAAGATTGGACATGGCAAGTAACTTCTTGGAATCTAAGTTCCAATGAACCGCTTTGATAAACTCGTTGGATGGACTGGTTGGCTACTGCAAACAAGGTTCTTAATGATAGGACATCAAGGACATGGTACCTTGTGAGCATATGACAAGCCACTAAAGGCTTTAATCAATCCTACTAAGGGTTCTTATACTTTTTATGGTAGTACCCCATTTTGAAAGACACTATACGACTAAGGGCTACATACCATGAGGACTTGACAATTTAGTCTTATCCATTTATATACCGGCCCAAATGAAAAATCAGTTGGAGTCACCTTCGAGTTCTCCTTTTGGATGTGTCTCTTAGGAAGGCCCCTCTAAAGGTAAACAACAGCAAGCAAGCACATATATAGTTCGATCGACCTTCATTTAGAAACAAAGGGAGAACACATGTGATATTCCTAACTCACACTCGCAAGCTTTGTTCAATTTTAGTTCTCAAAATGAAGTGTGGAGGCAATATTTTATGCAACTTTATGTCATCAAAAATACTTTTGATTCTCAAGATTGCCAAGAAGTGTGAGAGAAGTGCATACACCTTTTTAGATGAGATTATTTTGCAAAAAATATTACAAAGCATAAAAGAAATACGTTCATTTTATCCTCAAAGAAATGATGAGTTCATTTTAAGCACCAAAAGAGATGTGATAATTTTCATTGTTCAATTGTTTAAATCTGAAACCAACTTTAGTAAGTTTTTACTAAGTTTATTTTAAGTTCTTTGTCACAAAAAAATGAGAGCTTTCAAGAGTTGTTCTTTTTTAGAATTCAAAAAAGTAAGTTGGTTCAAAATAGAAAACTAAAGCATATAACAAAAGTCTTAAGCATTAAAAAATGATTTTGATTTCAAGTCTTAAGGCTTCAATCATCTTTGCCTCCAAGATTTGTTCAAGATCATTTCCAATTCTCCAATGTTGCAAGTCTTTTGTGTGAACAAAATCCTCCTTGCAAGATAGAAAAGTCAATTATGCAAGAATCAAGTTATTTCATTAAAGTCATTTTAAGCATTAACTTCAAGTAATAGAATGATTTTAGATGAAGAGCCTAATGATTATTTGAACTAATAAATGAAGCATAAATAAGAATCCTGCTTTTAAATGGTCTTTGCTCATCTAGTCTTCATAATCAAATGACCTTAGCTTCTCCTTCACATCAATGTTTGCACAATACAGACTTCAAATCATGTAGAATGTTCTTTGGATAGTGATAGAAAATGCAAAAAAAAAAAAGAAGCTTGAAGAACATGATAGTTAGCCTTTTAACGAAATACAACAAAGCTTGATTTTTCTAATTTCAAATGGCAGTGTAGGATCTTGTAGATGGCGGCTACACCATATAATCGCTACTAATGATAATGAATCATTTCTTGAGTTGCAATAGGTCACAATTTATCACACGTCATAAACAAATCAAAAATTAAATTCTAAAACAACAGTCATTTGTGAAATCTTAAATCATGCTACATTTAATGGAAGCATCAACTTGGTTTGATTAGACATTGAAATCTTCATGTGATTGTGATTCTTCCAATCACCACATGCACAAGTTTCTTACCTTTGATCGAGCATTTACCTTTTTTGCCTACCATTGCAAGTCTGTGGACTTCCTTAGATAAAACATTCACTCATTAATCAGTTACATGTAAAATAAAATAAAATGAAATAAAGGACATGACCTTTTTTTTTTACAATGTACGATGATCATAAATGCAAAATGCACTTTCCTTGGTTGTCTTTATTGGCAACACGTTGGTCGCCATAACAATGAACACTTTAACACTCTACTTCTCTTACTCATTCCACTACTCTGCGTTATGCAAAAATTATGGTTCTGGGACAACTGCTTGTTTCCTCTAGAAAAAAAATTATTTCCAAAAAATCATTGAAAGTTTTAAAAAGATAATTAAATCTACAAAAAAAGTCAAAGCAAATACATTTTGTACTCTTCAGTCTCCATCCAAGGTAGGCT
Source organism: Sequoia sempervirens (assembly GCA_007258455.2). Lineage (NCBI taxonomy): Eukaryota > Viridiplantae > Streptophyta > Pinopsida > Cupressales > Cupressaceae > Sequoia > Sequoia sempervirens. The sequence goes on along the minus strand of VDFB02133852.1, from coordinate 14,259 downwards.
AGGATGTAAGCATCATACACAGAAAAAATAACCATCCATATTATGCCCAACTTTTTTAAAAAGTTACACTTAGTTAGTACAAGATTAGTAGGGTTTGAACTTGGATAAGATGTCCATATGGAGGATAGAGAAAGTCAGTACAAAACGTAAGTTTTTGGGGGGCCTCAATTACAAGACATTCACGACATCATATTCAATCCTTGCAGAAATTAATAAAGAAACTTTCAAGCCAATGTAATTAGCAGTGTGAAGGACGCATATAAAAATTATTTGAAAGGCTTTCAAAGTAAATGCACATGGTAGGCGTAAAGCTAGGTTCCACAAACTTTGCGCAACATCCTTCATGTACTAGAGATGAAGCTTTGTAATAGGGGATGGACACCATCAAAATATAATGCATAGAGAGGTTTTGAATTCACTGATTATTGTAGGTTATGATATATGGTATGTCCACAATGAGTTAGCTTTAGATCACAGAGAAGCGACACCAACCATGGTTACATCATAGGTAACTTTATTTACAATGGGGAAGGAGCAAACCTATGTCTCTACTTAAATGGATTCAGCTTGTCACTAGTCTGAAATTAGATGAAGGAGATCAGTGAATAAAATGGATGACATACACTTTAATTCCAACGAAAAAAAGATAGATGTTTATGATGGCGTATTCTACGGAATTTGGGAAAGTGTTGATAGCACAATTCTCAAGACAAAGATGTGAAAGCAAACATTCAGATTCAGCAACTAAAAAAGACAAAAAAAGTAGAGAAGAATGCACCACTTGGATAAAGGACACATGACGCCGTTAGAAATGTCAAGATCTACAAAAGAGCTTAATAAATGCTTTAACACTTCCAAGCTACCAACGAATAAACAAAATCTACCCAAGACAAAATCTGCGAATAAGTTAACACTTTCAAACTAGTGCAATTGGCAGATGATAAATCCTGGTGCCAAAAGCTATTTAAAAAATTTCAAACCAATGCAAATGGTAGGTACAAAACCAAATTTCATAACCCCTGCTAGTGGACGATGCAGCCAAGCCCAACCGTGTGAAGGAAATTTTTGAAAAACGCAGTAGTTATGATGTTGATATTTAATTTCCTTTTGACTTGGGCGCATTAATTCTTAATGGCTCGCTCACATTTTTAAAATGCTTAAAACATCTACACGCCTCTACCCATGTGACCCATTCATTAATGATAGAAACATAATTATCAATGGGAGAAAAATCAATCAGAAGTTGCAGTGTAAAAAAAAAGTAGAACCTTGAGAATGTTGGATGCCTGGAGATGTGCGTAACAATACAAGAGTCTAGAAAACAAACACATTGAATTTTGAAGCAATCTTATAAGATGATTAGAGCTCTGTCATACATAAAAAATGCACTAACTCAAAATAGATGTTGACTGCCTATATTCTTATTGTGCATTCAGGAAAATACATATCAGTTCATAGAGGTATCTTGAAATATCAATTCATAAATGTAAGCTTTAAGAACGTATAAATATTCAGAAAGCTTTATTTGAACTTCTAAGCTAATGAAATCCCTATATTCTAAGCTGCCCTCCTTCTAGTGCCATTATGTGGATGCCAAATCTGCATATGCTTAAACCTTAACATAATATCATCATGCTAGTCTTTTGAAACACATTATATTAAACATCCCTATGAAATAATTAACCATGCTAAAATATGCAAAATTAAATAGAACAAAAACAACTAATTTCAAGCATATAAAAACATGATCAAAACTTTATCTCATAGTGGATTGGTGTTTTTGTGGAAAGAAGCCCTTTCCCAATCCTTGCTAAGCTTTATGATAAAATTCCTTGGAGATGGAGTGCACAAAATCAGCTCTCAATGTGAGGAGAGTGACTTTGTATGAGATTGTAGATGATTTGTCGAGGAATGAAGCTACTATTTATAGACTTTCAAATTGAAAGAGTGCTCAAAATAGAGCAATGGGGGATAATGTATTAGCCAATGAGATGGAGCCACTTGTCACCTTGTGAATGGTTGAGGAATGTGCAATTTTTGGTCAATGTGCCAATAAATGGGATTGGTTGGCCTTTTTCAAATTCAAATTTTCCTTGTTGGAGGGAGAAAAAGTGACTTTAATGCCAAGTGGGCGACATGTAAGAGGGAAGTTATTTCCATGTTGGAAGGGACAAGTCAACTTTCTTTCAAATTCAAACTTGAGGAATATTCTCAAAAGATGCTTTGTTGAGGGAAAATGATGATTTTAATAAATGAATTAAAATGCCTTCTTGGCGCAAGTGGAAAAAGCTAGAGTATGTGATGGGTGATTAGATTAGATTAATCAACATTAGATTAGTTAAGATGATGTTAGATGGTTTTGACCCATTTGACTTAAATACTTCAAGATTTATTTAAATCAAAAGGGATGGAATACAAATTTGGGATTTAATTAAATAAAGTTTGGTTTATTTAATTAAAAGGGGGATGTGAGACTTAAATTAAACAAAGTTGATTTATTTAATTTAAATGGATAACCTTATGAGACTAAATTTAATGAGTTTGATTTACTTGATGAATGAATGAATGTGAATTTGATTTATTTGATGATCGAATGAATATGAATTGAGTTCACGATGCTAATTTCACATGTCTACAATATATATAAACATGAATATATATGTATATATATACATATATTTATGTATATGTAAATTTCCTGTTAGTTTCTCTTTATGGCTTGTGTTTTGTGGCTATGTTGGCAAAATAATAAAATTGTTGGCATTATATAGTTTTTATCGATTGTTGTTGTCTAGCTTAGGCTATATTGTCTCTTTTTCAATAATGAACTATTCAAAAGCATATATTGTTTCAATTTTTGATAAGGTATTGTTGAGAAAAGTGATGAGTCTAGTTTATGACTCAATTTTGATAGAATTTTATTGTCTATTTTCTGTAGTTGTCATAGACTTTGATACTTGGATGTTGACCTTTTTATAATATTTCTTCAAAACCATAGGCATTGGACATAAGCTTATTTTCACAATCCTTCATGACATTGACATGCTATATGAACTATCTGTGTTGATTTTACATGTGGATTACTGAATGCTACTTTAAGATAGTTATGGATATGTAATTGTTGTGCATACTAATATTGTTATGCAGATATAATTAGCAGGTTGCAACATTGAAGAAGATTCTGCCAGCTGGTCATTCACCATAACGGTCAACAAGATGATCACTTGAAGGTCAATGGAGGGAAGAATCTCAATGGTGGGAGATTCCTCATTCAAATCAAAATTGTAACCACCTTGTAAATGGTCTTAATTATCTGTTGAGTGAATATAGGCATTACTGTTGTGCTAAATCGACATTAAGGCAAGCATGTCTAATGAGATTTCGTGCATTCGTAACCACCTCTCCAGTTTCTATACTTTCCCTAAAGTGGCGTCCTCCTAATCTATTGGAGTTGACCACCTTCCTAGGTGATTAGTTAGTAGCTTTTCTTCCTATAAATAATACTTAGATGCTCCTTCAAAGGACATTGCTTAATTTGATGATGTACTCACATTCTTAGTTTTTCAAGAAATACAGTTATGCTACTCCATTTTAGTGTTGTTTTCTAATGAATAAAATTAAGTTATAAGTTCATGCATCTAAGTTTACATTTTTCTTAAGGAATACTCATCTAAGTGGGGGAACTTGGTGAGCATTTCATCCTTTAGCGTAGTTGTTACTTTTTGTTTAGTAATTAGTTAAGAATCTAGCACTGACTGTTCCTACAACCACTAGAATTATGATCTGTGACTATTCTTATAGCCAAAGCAGACAGAGTAGTTTCATGTTTGTTCACTCGTATGTTCATTTTTGTCATGCATTTCAGCTTATTATAGTTGTTGGTTAATTCTCAACACTTATGTTATTTATTTCCAAGCAATTTACTTCCAGTATTGTGTCTTTCTTAGTTGTAGGATGAATATGGCTACTTTGGATCCTTAGTACACATACTATGCTAACCCATTTCAAGTTCACATCCTTGAGTTGACAAGTTAAATGCACCTTCATGATGATTGAGATAGCTATTTAGGTTAGATGTCCAATCTCTGAATCACAACTGTAAAGGCTTAGTTATTAGATCATTGTAGGAGGCCAACATTTTTTGGCATCATTGTCGAAGATGGTGTCAAACTAGGGAGATATTTTGATTCATTGATAGTTTTTCTTACTGTAGTATTTTTGAAATTTTGTTCTTTGTATACCCCTCATTTAGGAAAGTAATGATCCACCATTCTTTTTCCAATTCTTTGTGTGAGCTAGATGATAGTGAGTAGATATTGTATTCATAGAGGAAGGAGGAGAGATACTCATGGGAGATTCCTTCCTAATAATCCTGATCCATTCTAGCTAGTTGAGTATCAGAACCTACCACTTAGAGAAGAAGAAGAAGATCCAAACCCCTTTGTTGATGCATTTCCTGATTTGACCAGTTCTAAAATTTCCTCTGAAGACCAAAATTAGCTTGAAAATCCCTTTTCTTTGGAACTACAATGAGTAGGCATGGGTGATGCAAATAGAAACTAGCCTAACCAACTAGCTTTTACTTTCCCCATTTCTCATCAAAATGAAGTTGACAACCTCAAAAATATTGTTGCTTTAGTCCTTCCTAACTTCTATGGACTTGTCATAGAAGATCCTGATACTTTCTTGTTTGAGTTTGACATACTTTGTAGGAGTTATGACTATACCACTAATGCTCATAGGCTTAAGATATTTCCTACCACCCTGAAAGAAGCTGCATTATGATGGTTCATGAGCCTAGGTAGAATTACTATGGATACTTGGGAGGACATGAAGACAAAGTTCCCTAAGAAATACAAGGAGTATTGCAAAGGAAGTGACATGAAAGGGGATGACATTTTTAGGATACAACAAAAGGAAGATGAGAGCCTAGAGGATTACATTGAAAGGTTTACATTTTTTATGTAGAAATATCCACACCATACACTCAATGTAGAATAAAAAAAGCTACTTTTCCTAAGAGGAATTAATGACAGCTATACCGATGCCTTGGATCTGATGGGAGGAGGAGATATCTCCCAAGTTCCTTGGGAGGATATCAAGAAGATATGTCAAAACTACTCTAGGAAAGCTTCAAAGAAAGGGAGAGCTTACCAATCTTCTATGGGTAAGTCATCTACCAGTGGAGTTTCAAGAATGGACATAACTCACTTGATGGCAGACTTCATGCAAGACATTATAAACAATCTAGCTACTCAGCTGGATACACTTCAAGCCAAAAAGAAACAAGAGGAGGTAGAGGCAATGTTGGTAGAATATTGCCCTCATTGCAAACAAAAGAAGGAGTGCAGATGCAAGATGGTAGCTAATATTGAAATTAAGTAGATTCCACCTGAGTTCAAGCCAATCCAAGTTGAAGAAGATCAAGTCTACTATGTTGCACACAAAAGGCCATGGGCTCCAAGACAAGGTATGCCATCAGATCCACTCTCTTTTTTTGGGTCATATTTTAATTCTTATTCATTTGGTAACCAATGAAAACCCCCATATCTATCCACTTATGGAGGATACCCACCATAGCCTTGGAGTAACCCTCTAAATACCTAGCCTAATCACCAAAACTCTCCACCCCAGTGGTAGCAACCTCAGGGGAATTGGTAGCAATTCCAAGGAAATTGGTAGCCAGCTCCCAGAAATTGGTAACAAACAAATCAATAGAGGGGAGGAAAATAATTGCCAAACCAGACAAATAGCTACATATATCTAGCTTGTTAGCCCCAACAACTTGCTATAATGCCTCCTCCTGCTAGCTCAAGTTAAAATGCACCTAAACCTACTTAGCTACCAGCGAGCAACCCACACCCAACCAAAATAAAAAACAATAGTAGTAGCCCGTATACTTTGTTGATCCAAATCAATTCCCTAAATATGATCTAAGTGTAAGTGACATCCACTTGCGTTCAGGAACTACTTTGCCAAATCCTTCCACACCCATTATCACTAAGCTTCCTATGGAAGAAGAGGAGCCTCTGAATACCCCCATTCAACCAAGTGTACCTATGAATCCTGAACCAATCCTAGCCAAGCAAACTAAACAAGAACCACCATTTCCCTAGAGATTGGAAACCATGAAACAAAAGGAAGAGAAGGAGGACACAACTTTTGAAATTTTAGATCAGTTTAAGCATAGATGTGTCCAAATACTTCTATTTCAGGCCATAAAAGATGTTCCAATATATGGCAAGGCAATCAAGGAAGCATGCCTTAAGAAGCTAGGTAGGAAGAAGAAAGACCCCACTACGGTTAATGTGGTGGGACAACTAGCTGACATCATGCTTGGGAGAGTGATTGTTCCCAAATATAATGATCCAGGGAGCCCTATGGTAGGAGTTCTCATAAATGGGGTCTAAATAAGAAATACTCTAATTGATTTGGGAGCAACAATAAATGTAATGACCAAGGATATCCTACAAAAACTAAATGTTGCAAGCATGAGAGCTACTCCTACTATCCTCCAGCTTGCTAATAGTTCAACTGTCAGACCTGATGGTATAATAGAGGACCTTGTGGTAACTCTAGACTCATGGTAATATCCAAAAAAATTCATGATTCTTTCTCCTAAATCCACACTAGGAGGGTACCCCATTGTCCTAGGAAGACCATGTTTAGCAAAAAAAATGCATATATTTGATACAAGAAAGGAGACATGACCATTTCTTATGGGAAGAGCACTCGAAAGCTTGTTCTCTACCCTCTAGCCCAAAAATCCCATGACATGGATAATCTTATGTGGCCACATGTTGGTGAAGAGGCCGAAGAAGTTAATTTTGTGGCATAATTGATGATGTTAGGAAAAATATCTTTCATGCATCTTCAAGAGGAGGATGAAGTATTGTCTAACGTAATTCAGAATCATTGTGAAATAGAGGAAGCATCATCCTCTCATCCTACTGATCTAGTAAAGACACTTTTGGTCGCTCTTCCTATAGTAGAACTTCCTACAACAATAGGTATGTCTCATACATTCTGCCACATGAACTCAAAGTACCAAGAATTAGTGAGACAACTATGGTAGAGATAACTACAAAAGTGGAAGTGGCAAAAGGAAAATATCTAAATATTAACAAAAAATTGAGTGAAGAACAATAGTTGTCATTGAAAAACTTACTGAGAACCCACCAACATGCATTTGTGTGGGACTATCATGATATGAAGGGATTGGACCCTAAGCTTTTCACTCATAGGATTTATATCAAAGGTGATTATACCCCAGTGAGATAGCTACAAAAAATAATTAACCCTACACTAAGAGAAATTGTAAAAGGGGAACTACATAAATTGTTAGATGCAAGATTTATCTACCACATTTCAGATAGCTAGTGGGTGTCTCCATTGATGATTGTACCCAAAGATGGAGGGAATTGATGATTTTTTTTTTATTGTAGGGAACTCAATGCTACCACCAAAAAAGACCATTTTCCTTTACCTTTCATAGATCAAGTTTTAGACTCACTTGTAGGAAAGCAATACTTTTCTTTTCTAGATGGATTCAATGGGTATAACCAGATCCAAATTGCACCTGAGGACTAGGAGAAGACTACCTTTACCTATCCATGGGGGACCTATGCTTAAACTTAGTACTTCCATTTGGCTTATGCAATGCACCTGCAACTTTTGAGAGGGCATTCATTAGCATATTTTCAGACATCTCTCATGATTGCATGGGAATTTATATGGATGACTTTACCACCTATGGTGCTGATTTAAATGAAGCATTGGAGAATCTTAGGAAAGTCTTAAAGATATGTGAAGAACGCAATCTATCTCTCGACAATGAAAAGTGCTTCATGATGATGCAGGAAGGTGTAGTCCTTGGCCACTGCATCTCTCACAAAGGAATTCAAGTATATCCTACAAAGATTGAAGTGATCACTAATATTCCTATACTTGCAAAACAAAAAGATGTTAGGAGTTTATTGGGACATGCAGGTTACTATAGACATTTCATCAAGGATTTTAGCAAAATAGCAGCTCCATCATATGCTCTTCTCACTAAGGATTTTGAATTCCTGTGGATAGAAGACTGTGACAAGGCATTTTCTGATTTGAAAGTAGCCTTGACTCATGCTCCTATACTTGAAGGTCCTAATTGGGAGCTTAATTTTGACATCCATACAGATGCATCAAACTATGCCATATGAGCATTCCTGGGACAAAAAGAAGGAGCTATTGAAAATGCTATTTATTTTGTCAGAAAAAACTTGCAAGGAGCTGACTATACAGTGATAGAAAAATAAATGTTGGTAGTGATCTATACCCTCAACAAATTTAGGCCCTACATAATAGGCTATCAAATCTTTGTGCACACAGATCATGCAACCATTAGGTATCTCATGAATAAACCTTTGATATCAAGTAGGTTAGCAAGATGGTTATTCTTGATGCAGGAGTTTGACATAACTATTGTAGATAAACCAGGGAAGGAAAATGTTGTTGCATACTTTCTTTCAAGGTTGATTATATCAAAATATAATCAGGTCATAGATGACTCTTTCCCTAATGAGCACTTATTTTCCATCAGCGTGAAAACATCCTGGTATGCTGACATAGCTAACTACCTGGTCATAGGGAGAGTTCCTCCCCACTTCTCTCCAAAAGAGAGAAGGGTGCTCATTGAAAAGTCATTTCCTTTCTTCATGGATTTTAGGATGTTTGTTTTACACTAGGCTAGACCATGTCATGAGGAAATGTCTGAGGGAAGATGAGACATATGATATTTTGCATGCATGCCACAATGAACCATGTGGAGGAAATTTTGCAACCAAGAGGACAATGATGAATATTTTGAATACAGGACGTTACTAGCTAACACTCCATAAGGATACATGGAGATATACAAGAAAGTGTGATAGATTTCAGAGGATGGGTAGGCCAACCAAATTTGATGAGATGCCCCTTTATCCTCAGGTATTAATCGCTCCATTTGACAAGTGGGGATTGGACTTTGTAGGACCCATTGATCCTCCATCAAATAGTAAGTCCTATATCTTAGTATGCACTGATTATATAACTAAGTGGGTAGATGCTAAGGCCATGAAACATGCAAGAGATAAGAAGGTTGCTGAATTTTTTTATGAGGATATTTTCACAGGGTATGGGGTTCCAAGAGAGATAGTGACCGATCAAGGGGCTCAATTCACATCAACCCTTGTTGCAGTATTGGTCAATGAGTACAACATAAGGCACAAGAAGTCCATTCCTTATCACCCTCAAGACAATGGCTAAGTTGAGGTGACTAATAGGGAAATTGCAGCAATTATGACCAAAACAGTGGTTGTTCATAAGAAGGATTGGGAAAAAAGGTTTCCAGAAGCTATCTAGGCCTATAGGACAACCTGGAAAACAACAATAGGCTTCACTCCTTTTGATTTTCTATATGGAAAGATAACTATGATGCCCATTGAATTTGAGCATAAGACTCTTAGAACTACAATAGACTTGGAGATGGATATCTCTGAAGCACAAAGAGACAAAATCATGTAGCTCAATGCATTGGATGAAATGAGGAAGGAAGCTTTGCATCATACAGAGGTAATGCAGAATCAGAGAATAAAGTGGCATGATAAGTTCATCAAGGACAAAAAATTCCAGCCAAGAGATTGGGCCCTACTCTACAACTCAAGGTATCAAGATAATGTAGGAAAATTGTAGACAAGGTGGCTAGGACCATATGCGGTTGTTGAAGTATTCACCTTAGATTTTATAACAAGCCAACTTCCAAAGAGGAATTCCTACAACAATTAACTTAGCATGCAACACCCGAACTTCCTACAGTCGAAGGAAGTGGACCTAGTGTCCCTCCTTTTGGCTAACTAAGGTACGTAACTTTTCATAATAAAGACAACCACTTTTGTGGGGGTCCACTTCTTCACCCATCCACCCATCCATTTCCACCTTTCTCCCTCTTTCATCACACCTCCATAATTTCACTTCATTCCATCATCACTTCACTCCATTCCATTTCACTTTCATTAATTGCTTAACTGACCTCTTAAAAGGTGACCGGTTCTTTCTCCATAATCTTCGTAATAGATCTTCCAAGAATCCAGGTACGTGCACATTAGGTTGTTATCTCTTAATTATCTTTTAGTACATTCATTTAATTATTGTAAATTAATATAGATGTTCTCCTTAGCATGCCATTATTCCCTTCCCTATCAATTGTCATAACTATCACGCATGTGAGGACACATGCTCAAATTTAGGTTGCGGGGGAGGAAGTGTGAATACTATGTCCACATGTTTGTCCATATTGGTTCACATCATTAAAGTTTAAATCGAGTCAATTTGAATTATGAGTGAGATGACAACTCACGTGTGTGAGGTGATATCAACCACCACCATTTTTCTTGATCATAGCCTTCATTTATTACTCCGTTACTACCTTTATTGCTTCTATCATAATCTTAATCCAAAAAAAAGGTAAAATTCAGACAATAGTGGAGTTGAAAATTTTGTAGCATTGTAGGAAGGAGAAGTGTAGCTTTTAGATGAAGATTGTACAAATAGAAACTTTGTAGAGAAATTGTTTGATTGAAGAAAACTAAACAATGGGAGATGGGTTAATTCAAAATGAACCCACGGTTCATGATGCATTACTGTAAGATGCACCTAGCCTGGCTGAGTTCAAAAATTGTGCGTGTTTAGATTATTTCCTGAAGCTGAATGGTTTTAATGAAGATTTTGCATTGGAATTTGTCTAGACACTTTCTAAAGGAAATTTTGTGGTAAAAGGGTTAGAAGTAATGGCTATTGAAGGAATAATTGCACAAGTTATAGGGTTGCCTGCCGGCGATGAAAATTTCCCTGCTTCTAGAGACACCAGGTCAGCTAGGGCTGAATTTACAAAACCTAGTGAACCTCCACTGATTGTGGACAAACAAGGTGCAAATATAACCTCTCTTCATGAGCCGTGGAAGCAAGTAGTTGTTCATGTTGTGAATTACATTACATGTGAAGGTCATCAATCGAACCTACATTATGTGCACTGCAAACTACTAAATCATATGAGGCATGGGAGAAGAATGTATGTGTCAAACATGTTATACCACCTTCTCTTAATCATGGTGACCGAGACCCAAAAAGGTATGGATAATTTTATTTCCCACCATTGTTTGATCAAATTGCTAGTTGAAAAGTCTCTACATGATGTGTTTGACATGACTTGTGAATAATTTTTGAATGTTGATCAAATTAGACCTGAGCATTTGTGACCTAGGTTTTTTCCTCAACCTCGTAGGTCTAGCAGAAGATTAAGCATGACTGAAGCTACTCCTAGTGCCTCAACTTCTACAACAGGCCCTAGTCTAAACCCTCTTGTAGTTGAACAAACCATAGAAATTGCCATCTCTTTTAAGCAAAGCATTCAAAACAAAAGAAATTCCTTTATATTCTTCGGCTGATGATGTTCCTCTTGGCATAACCCATTCAAACTAGGGCATAGGAAGAAAGCGCAAGGAAAAATAAGGGAAGGGTAAAGCGAAAAGAAAACTATGGTGGTTTGAAAGTGCCGGTTCTAAAAATGAAAAGTATTGACACCATCTTCCTTGCAGAAATAAGAAGAACATGTAGAGCCTCCCAGAAAAGAATCACATGACTAAATGGTTAAACTTTGTTGTGTTCCTGAGAAAATCCTTGGCAGACTAGAGAAACATCACAAGAAAGTGATTACGGCCCCAAATGGAGCAGTAAAATGTCATAAGTGCCGTGGTACATTTGATGGAAGCAAATAACAAAATATTCGGCGCATCCCGGCTGCCACGAACAAGCCAAAGAGACAAGAATTTGAGGAGTGAATCAAAGGAACCTTCTGGCAAGAGGTGGAAGCAAGAGTCCCCGTAGAGCAAGAGCAAGAATTACGAGGCCCCAGAGTCGTGAGTTTGAGAACAACTCAGCACCGCAGCCAGAATAATTAATAACAAAATGTGATCCCTACAACATGAGCCTCACATGAAGAGCAAGAGTGCCGTGCTCCGCAGGGAATACATAGGTCTCCGCTTAACACACACAGGAAGCTATGGAATTCCTGGAAAGAGATACAGCGAGTAAAAGAAGAATGGAAAGAGGAGAAATGGAAGTTGAAGGAAATTCAAAAGAGAGATGAAGAAATTGAAGATAAGAATGCAGAAATTACTACTTTAAAGGAGACAATGGATAATATGGCAGCTCTAGTACCTCAAATATTAGAGTGCAAGACTCCTCCAAGAGTCTATGCCCTATATTTGAAGGAGAAGCATCTTTCTTTTAAACTAGCAAGGATTGCTTCAGGTTTGAATCCTTTCATTGAGACTTCTCTTGATTTTTTCAATGCTTATCAGATTGCTCCTCCTAAAATGAAGAATTTGTTATGTGAATTCTACTTACATAATCATTTTGTGACCCAAGACCATGATTGGAATCCACTATTGTATGTTGGAGATGTCCAATTAAGGGCACTCATGTATTGGATACATAATGAGATTAGTTGGGGACAACAGTTTAGGACATATAGGCAAATAGAATTCAACACTCCCCTGTCAATCAGGGCTAAATCTAGAAAGCCAGGGGACATTTTCATGGATTAGCATAGAATTATTTATAGTCCAACCTATGGTAGCAATATCTTGTCTAAGAAAGAAGTAGTTTATAAAGAATATAAGGAGGTAGCAAAAACCAAAGGGGAATCTGTGATGGGATACCTATCACAAATGTGGAACAACTTAACTGATGAGTTAAAAAAAGTTGAGCCTCACTCTATACAGAACTATGTTGTAGCACTTAAGAGAGTTGATAGATATATACAAATTGGAAGGGAAAAGAGACAATTTTGGCTCCCACTAACTTTTCAACCACCTATCCTATTATGGCTTGTACCAAATTTCAAACATTACTAGTATGATATAGCTGCAGAGAGAGAGAGATGGAGCAGATTGGACAGACATCAAGGGTTTTGTTGGGACCATAATTTAGAAACTGCAAAAACTGATGTAGGACAGCTGGTAGTTGCAAACTTTAGGGCATTAACAAAGCAAAGGAACAATGTCCCTTCTTCTGTTGGAGGACCAACAAAGTCTTAGGTTGGGGGGAGTGATGATTCTAGTTTATGACTCAATTTTGATAGAATTTTATTGTCTATTTGTCGTAGTTGTCATAGAATTTGATACTTGGATGCTGACCTTTTCATAACATTTCTTCAAAACCATAGGCATTGGACATAAGCTTATTTTTACAATCCTTCATGACATTGACATGCTATATGAACTATCTATGTTGATTTTACATGTTGATTAATAAATGCTACTTTAAGATAGTTATGGATATGCAATTTTTGTTCATACTAATATTGTTAAGCATATATAATTAGTAGCTTGCAACATTGAAGAAGATTCTACCAGCTAGTCATTCACCATAATGGTCAACAAGGTGATTACTTGAAGGTCAATGGAGGGAAGACTCTCGACATCGAGAGATTCCTCATTCAAATCAAAATTGTAACTGCCTTGTAAATGGTTTTAATTGTCTATTGAGTGAATATAGGCATTACTATTGTGCTAAATCAACATTAAGGCAAGCATGTCTAACCAGATTCTGTGCATGCGTAACCGCCTCTCCAATTTCTATGTGTGTACCTTGGAATTTTACCCTATTCTAATGTGCAAAATAACTAAAAATGAAAGTGGAAAAATACTAAGAACACTTCAATGATTAGCCTAAAGAGTAATAAAACAAGAAGTAAGATAGATGAAATGAGATGTAAATGATTATACCTTCCTTGTTGTTGAAGACTCCTTGGTTGGACCTTGATTTAGATGACTTTGAGTGCTCCTTAGATGGCTTCTTGAGTGACTAGATGCAAGATCAACTTATGAAAAATGATCAAAGTGGATGGCTAAATGATGTTGAATACTTGAGAATGAAAACTGAGAGCATAAGGTTGCTCAAAATGAAAGTCTTCCAAATGCCCTTGAGGAGGGGGGATTTATAGAAGAATTTGTATTCTCTAGAGAATTCAACAGTTGAGATTCATCCAACAAGGTCAAGATGAAGGGATATGGTGGGTTGAGAACTCACAAGCCCTCACATCTTGACATGTGGATGGTGAAGTGGCTAAGAGGAGATGAGGTGTAAGTGAGGTGGCCAAAAGGTACATGAGGTGGAGGAAGGACAAGTACCTTTCAAGTACATTAGGAGATGGGAAGAATCTTGGTGAATAAAAGTGAA
>VDFB02133851.1:0-27452 GCA_007258455.2 Sequoia sempervirens | reverse complement strand
CTAAATCCATTTGTTTGGACATCATCGAGAGGTTTTTGGAATGAGCACAAAGAGACAAGTCAAAAGACAAAGATAAAGTAAACAAACAAGCTGATGTTCTTCAATACTGCTAACCAAAAGGAAATGTGTTTTTAAGGATAAGAACTGAAACTATTGCCAAAAAATAATGCCCATTGTAGCAAGGATACATCCTAGGACATGTTAGTGGATGGCGACACACCATTTCGTTTATTGAAAGTGTTATTTTTGATAAATAATGCCCATTGTAGGAAGGATACATCCTAGGACATGATGTTATTAGCTAATTAAAATGTGATTGATTGGATAATGGGATATCAACACAAAGAGTTGACCAACTTGTTTACGTATTGTCTTAAACCTGAAACTTGACGTTTTGAGTTTTCACTTTTCACTTGCTAGACTTGTTTATGATTGTTTCACCAAAGGTTGAGGATGACAATCATTTATTATGGGTGATGTTTATTGCGGGTGAAAGCGAGATGAGACAGATGGACTTTTTCAAATATTTGTATGCTTTTGGAGTTTTTGAAATGTTTTGAGGCTAGTTTTGGTATTTTTTGAGATGTTTCAAATGTTTTGATTTTTTATTTTCCAATGTTTTGGGTTTTTCTAAGATTTTCACCAAGAGACTAACCTAAGGACCTATCCTAGGGGCCTCTAGGGCTAATCAATCGATTAGCCTTGCCTATGTTATACATGCAGAGACCACGTAGTTTGACTAAAGACTTGATTGATTTTACAAATGAAGATATACATGATGCAATGTCAGTTTATTATGATAGACTACTAAAGGACTGACCTAAGTGTCTCTGGGGATGATCAAAGATCAACCTTTCCTACATTCAAGGCTCAAAGGCCCATAGTTCGACAAGATTACTCTTTTTTTGACAATTTGACCTATTTTGGGATTTTAATATGTTTTGGATTTTTTTTGGATTTTTTTTGGATTTTGGTGATTTTTCGATGTTTTTGGGTTTTCTAGATTTTCTAATGTTTTGGGATTTTTTGGATTTTTTTATGTTTTTGGACTTTTTGGATTTTTTGACTTCAAGAATATACACAAATTTGATTTGATGAGAACATGGCCCCAATGTGATGCAATAGACTACTTTGATAAAGGTAGGACAAAATGACCTTGGGAGTGGGCTGAGTAGTAATAGGAGGGACCATGATATGAACATAGGACAAAGCTATGATGCAGATGCCAAACGGATGGGTGATAGATGGAGATTTGAATGCGATGGACGATGGAAACGTAATGGATGGATGATGTAGAACAAGTCGTAAGGATCCTGATGGATAGAAAATGTTTTTTTACACAAGGTGCCTATTTGCCAAGTTTTCACCAAGGTACTTGTCCAAAGTGCCACCGAAGTGGTTTTCACTAGAGGACAATTTTTCTCTTTACTATTTCTTATGTTTTTGGATTTTTTGCTTTTTGATTTTTTTGTTGTCACCAAGACACCTATTTGCTAGGTTTTCGCCAAGGTAATCATTTCTCTAGGACATTTTTTTTTGAATTTTTTTGGTTCTATACCTTGAAAGATTAGGCATACAACTTTTTGAGATGAGAGTTGTTCATGGGATCTTACAGAGATTCCCCTTCAAGTGTTGATAACTGATATGCTACTAATTTATAGCTTGATATGCTAACAAATGGTTCCAACCAATTGGGTTCATATTTTCGTTTGCTATTTGGATTTGGGACATTCCTCTGATTCTCCTTTAGTACCAATTCTCGAGCTTTGAAAGTCCTGCTTCTAATTTTCTTGTTATAGCTCCTCTTGAGTCTGTTTTGATAGACTTGCAAATGATTTAAAGCATCTATACACCGCTCATCCAATAGCTCTAGGTCATTCAGTCTTGATACTGGGTACTCTTCATCTATGATGAGGTTTTGTAGTGATATTCTTAGTGACAGGAGCTCAATCTCAATGGGGAGTATTGCTTTTGATCCATAGACCAAGGAGAAGGGGGTGGTGCCAGTGGGTGTGCAGATACTAGTTTGGTAGGCCCAGAGGGTAGGATTGAGCTGCAAATTCCAGTCAACCTACATCATTGACTATTTTCTTGATGATCTTTAAAATGGTTTTATTCGTGGCTTCTGCTTGGCCATTGCCTTGGGGATAGTACGGGGTGGAGAAGAGATGTTGGATTTTGAATTTTTCACACAAGTCACGGACATCCTGATTCTAAAATGGTGTCCTAATATCTGAGATAATGGCTTGTGGGACACCAGAGTGACAAATGAGATAGTTCAGGATGAAATTCTATATCTGCTTCGTAGTTATATATGTCATGGGTATAGCTTCCACCCATTTTGGTAAAGTACTCAATGGTGGTTATGATGAACTTGTGGCCATTAGATCAAGTGGGAGTGATTTTTCTAATGAGATCGAGTCCCCACTATGAAAAGGGCCATGGTATGATGATGGGATGAAGTTCTTGAGCTGGAGCATGGATGAGGTCCTGATGTTGCTAACATTGTAAGCACCTTTTGATGTAGTCATCCGCTTCTCTTTCCATTGTAGGCCAATAATACGCCATCCTCAGCAATTTCTTGGCTAGGGTCATTCCAATCGAGTGTGAACCACATATGTCATTATGCACCTCAGTTAAAGTGGTCAATGCCTACTTAGTGTTTAAACAACGTAATAAGGTTCCTTCTATGCTCCTATGATATAGGGTATCTCCTAGGATGACGAATTGGGATGGATTTTTGACAAAGGTTAGTTTTAAGGTTGAGGGTAAGTTAGTTGGTATGACACCTATTCATAGGTAGGTATAAATTTCATGGTACTAGGGATCACCGGGACAAATGATTTCACACACAAATTCTAATTCTGGTACCTCAAATTCGAGCATGAGAAGCTGTTGTACCAAGAATTCATATTTTGGGACATTGTGAGGGATGTGCAGTAGGGATATAATTGTTGCCATGGCATCTGCTACTTTGTTGTTGGATCTAGGTATCTGCTCAAATATGATCTCGATAAAGGATTCCTTGAGAGTCTCCACCAGTTTCTTGTATGGAGTGAGCTTATCATCCTTAGTTTGGTATTCATCGTTCACTTGGTTTATTATCAACTAAGATTTTTTGTATACTCTAAGGGAAATGATGTGCCACTGCACTACTATTCTAATACCTATGGTTAAAGCCTCGTATTCTACAATGTTTTTGGTATAGGGGAATGCCAATTTATATGACCTTGGTATGCAGTCCCCCTAGGTATAGGGTGATAAAGAATACACCGGCTCCTAATCCATGTTGTGTGTATGATCCATCAAAGTAAAGTTTCCAATGGTCGGCTATGTTGAGATTGAAGATAGATTCATCTAGAAACTTTGAGATGAGAGGATTCTTTGAATAGATTGGTGCTTTTGCAAGTTGATCTACAATGACTTGGCCTTTAATTTATTTCCACTCCACATATTCAATGCCATACCCTGATAGTATCATGACCCATTTGTCCATTCTTCTAGTGAGCATTTCCTTTGATAGTAAGTACTTGAGGGGATCAATTTTGGCGATGAGTTTGACTTTGTGCACCAACATGTAATGTCTAAATTTTTGCGAAGAAAACACTACTGCTAAACATGCTTTTTTGATGAATGAGTAGTTTAACTCATGACTGACCATTGTCCTGCTAATATAATATATGGTTCTTTCTATCCCATTTTCATTGTGCTAAGCTAGGAGAACTCCAAGGGCTACTATTATTGCTAACACATAGAGAATTAATGGCTTTCTTGGGATTGGTGGCATTAGGACTGGTGGTGTAAGTAGATATTATTTGATCTTATTGAAGGCTTCTTCACACTTGTTATCCCATTTCTATGCCACTCCCTTGTGAAGTAGGTGAGAGTATGGATTTTTTTTATCTGCCAGCTGTGTTATGAACCTTTAGATGGAGTGAAGCCTACCTTGGAGACCTCTCAATTGTTTCAATGTTTTGGGTGCCTCCATCTCAAGGATTGCTTTTACCCTAGTAGGGTCTACCTCAATAGCTCTCATTGACACTATGTATGCTAGCAACTTTCTTGATTGTACGCTAAAGATGCACTTCTTTGGATTTAATCAGACCTTGTATTCCTCTAGCCTATCAAAAATAGGGCTCAAAGTTGTTATGTGATCCTTACTCTTTCTGGATTTGGCTAATATGTCATCAACATAATATTTGATAGTTTTATGAATCATGTCATGGAAGATTAATGTCATGGATCTTTGGTATGTTTCTCTTTCATTCTTCAAGCCGAATGGCATCATATTCCAACAGTAAGCACCCCATGGACAAGTGAAGGCCATTTTATGTTGGTCTTCTTTAGCAATCATTATCTAGTTGTATCCTGAGAAACCGTCCATCAAGGAAAGCATTTCATGTCCTACTATCATGTCTACAATCATGTCAATGTTGGGCAACAAAAAATTGTATTTTGGACATGCTTTATTTAAGTCTAGGCTAAAATCTGTGTAGATTTTGATGCCCCATTGAGCTTTGAGATGGGAACTAGGTTTGACACCCATTCTGGATAGTCAATTGGTCGAATGAATCTCGTATCCAATAGCTTCTTTAGTTCCATTTTGACTAGTAGGGAAATCTGTGGGTGCATCTTTCTAAGATTTTTTCTAACAGGATTTTCTTTAGAGTATACTTATAGGTGATGAACTATAGTTTTTGGATCGAGCACTGACATGTCTACATATCTCCATGCAAAATTAACTTGGCTTTCTCTCAAGAAGGCTACTAGAAGCTCTTGTTTCTCTTATAGTAATGACTTTGCATAGAATTTGATGTGTGGGGTCTCCTCTATACCTATATTAACTAGATCGCACTTTTTGGCTAGGACTACTGATTTTTTCGGATGGAGAGCTCTGAAAGGAAGATTGAATCCTCCATCCTTAGACACCTCAGAGAGGTTTCCACCATTGGATGTGTCCTTCCTTTTTGCTTTTTTTTGTCTCAGAGAGTGCCACAGTGTAGTTTTCACTCAAGGAGTTAGATATTATTCTTTATTTGTGCAAGTGGGAAAATCTAGAGAATGTGATATGAGTTAAATTAAATTAATCATGATTAGATTAATTTAGTGATGGATTTAGGTGATTTGACTTGTTTTCTTTAGATTACTTAATATCTGATATGATGAACAAGCAATTATCCATAGAAAATTGGAACACCAGAAACATAGAGAACACCAAGATTTCTTTTGTGGAAACCCTGTTAGGGGAAAAACCTCAGTGGATGTTAGTCTACAATATTATACCCTGTTAAAAGTATAATGAGAAATGAAAAGGGGAATGCACATGCATTCGGGCTCACTTCCTAGAGCTCACTGCTCAATTACAAAAGGGGCTCACTACCCAATGTATAATGGATTAGATCCACAGGGATTTGAACTAATAGAATGGCTTCTGCAAAAGCCAAATTACGGTTTGAATTAAGCATAGAAAAACTCTCTTCACACTTCGCTCTTACTCTTCACACTCTGCTCTGCCTTCAAATGATTTGAACAATATTTGGACATAGGGCTTGCAAACACACATACACACATACATACACTTATACATCTATTTCTTCACTCACACAACCACTCTTATATATCTACATTAGGGAATTATATCAACAACCTAGTTGGCCAGAGAATATAAAAAATAATTACAATGATAACCCAAATTTATAAATAAAATTTTAATGTGGATCCAACACCATCAACCAAGATTAATATGAGACCTACAAAAATATCCTCAAGTGGGCTAAACATTCAAATTTTAAACTCCAAGGATCCGCAACACATTGCGACCATCATGTCAGCCAAGAACAAGAAAAAATGAACATGCACAAGAAAATATTTGACCACAAGCACACTGATCAATGCAGACATCCAACAATGATAGAGTATAGTCTAGAGGCATCCATGAGCACCAAGAAACAACAAAGAAACATCCTTAGTAGGCATAATTACCAGAATCACATAGAATTCAATCAAGAACACTAATAGAGACCACAGAAACACTGTTAGAACACAAATCTCTATAACATAGACAAATATTCATGTGGACCTCTAAAAATTATGGTTGATGAACTAGAAAATCTCAATAGTAAACCCTTTATTCCATAGTAGCTGATCTTCTATGTACAGAACAAAACACCTTCACGACCTTGACTATTTCACAGACTTCCTATAACTTTTTCTTTTACAATTTTCTCAATATCCTCAACATATAAAACCTTTCACATCTCAATGCTAATAGTGTTGACATCAATGACAACCACATATCAGTATCACAATGAAAATTCCCAACAATCTCCTCCTTTGGAATTGATGGCAACACATGATGTGAAAAATACCATCAACCCAAATCTTCATTCCACAATTCTTCTTCTCCTATACAAGACTCTTCTCTCCCTTAGATTCATTTTTCACAACTCTCTCTTCCCACAAGGATTTTTCACATGACTCTTCTCCCCCTTTGACATAAATGTTAAAGGTAAGCATCACCTTTCCACATACATGCTCTGAACCACATCTCTAGACATCTGACTACTCCCCCTGAGTAGCAACTGCAAAAACATCAATCTGGATCACTACATAGCTATGATACACATGGATTGATGCATGCAAATGTATCTTTTAGTTCTTATCATGAGTGGTGATTACCCTTTGCAACCCTCTAAGATACTTAGAAGTATCCTTCAGTAATGGCTTAGTGAAAATATTTGCAATTTGTTCTTTTGTGGGCACATACTCCACTCTGACTTCTTTCTCACTCACTTTCTTCCTCAAGAAATGAAACTTGATTGATATGTTCTTAGTCTTTGAGTGTAGTACCAAATTATTTGATATGTTGATTACACTTGAATTGTCACAGTATATGGCAATATGTTCATCATATACTACCCTAATATCTTTTAGCATTTGTTTCATCCACATCACTTATGTGCAATTGTTAGTAGTAGTAATATACTCTGCTTTAGTAGTAGGTAAAGAACTAGAATTCTACTTTTTTCTCAACCAAGACACCAACTTTTTCCCTAGGAAAAAGGCACCACCATTAGTACTCTTCCTCTCATCTACATCTTTGGCCCAATCAACATCACTATATGCATTCAGGATAAGATCATCATCCTTTGGATACTAAAGCCCAAAATCAATTGTTCCTTTTAGATATCTAAAGATTCTTGTAACAATAGTCACATGAGACTCTTTTGGATTGACCTGAAATCCAACAACCATACATACAACATGCATAATGTTTGGCCTAGTTTGAGTTAAATAGAATAATCCTCCAATCATTGACCTATATCTTGTTTGATTAGCTTTGGGAGAATAATCATCTCTCCTGATGTAGCACTTACTTCCAAAAATCTTAAAGTACTTGATAGTAGGCTTATGACCAAACCACAATTCATAAGAATTCTTACTAGAGTTACCATTTACATTTACCTAGTTCAAAGTGTATACAGCTTCACTCTAGTAGGTGTGGGTCACATTTCCTTCTAGCATCATTGTTTTAGTAGCATCCAAAATAGTTTTGTTGTTTCTCTCTACAACACCATTTTGTTGAGGGGTTCAGGGAGTAGATAAATATCTTCTAATTACATTCTCTTCACAAAAAGAATTGAACTCCTTGGAGGTGAACTCACCACCTCTATCTAACCTTAAGAATTTTATTTTCAAACCTTTCTCATTTTATACCATAGCTTTGAAACTTTGAAACTTTTCTAATGCTTCACATTTTTCTCTTAGAAAAGAAACCAATATCGTTCTAGAATAATCATCAATGATTAGCATAAAGTACCTTTCACCATAAAGAATTCTCACTCTAGAGGGACCACATAGATTTGTGTGCACTAGTTACAACAATCCACTTGTATGATACTGTTTACTTCGGAAGGAGGCTCTTGTATTCTTACCCCTCTAACACTCCTTGCAGATTATGTTAGCAGGTGTCACTAAATTAGGCAGATCTCTAATTGCTTGATAAGAACGTATCTTGAGAATGCTATCAAATTTCACATGACACAACCTTCTATTCTACAACAAAATTCCATCTACTTGTGCAATCAAACAACTTTCCTTAGCATAAATTAGATGAAATGTGGTGGTGTGGAGCCTGATTAGTCTCCAAGTGGGAGATTGTTGGTATGTGGCGACTGATCATGCTATACTATATATCCCATGGTATATTGTACACCCTGGCCCCCTGTCCTTGTTGGGGTCCAGGGCTAGGCTGGGGCTTGGGTGGGGGTTCGGGGGCGGCAGCCCCCGAGAAAAATTTTCTTCCTACTTTTTCACGTGATCACCGAAAAAGCGAAAAATCAATGGAAAAAGGGAAAAATCCAATTTTGTAGAACCCTAAAATCTAGAAGCTTCTAAGCTTGGTAAAAAGGGGGTTCAGATGGGTATTTCAATATGATGAAAAACATGATTATTCGCAAGATTGTAATAAGTTTTTTTACTGGATAATAAAAGTATTGGATGGCTGTGGTTTGGTGGATGTAGCCTGGATTGGGTGAACCACATTAAATTCTCTGTGTTATGATTTATTCTGTGTATGTTTTAGTTTCTCTGTTTATTATATAAGATCTACATTTAATTGTTAGATCTGCCATCTCTAATCCTAACATGAAAAACATTACCTTTTGTCTGTTTACCTAAAGAAACTAAGTTTTTGAAACTTCCATATATCTTGCATCTTCCATCTCTAAACTAAAGATCATAACCCTTATCCACCATTTTTCCAACACTCAATAGATTGTGCTTCAATCCTTCAACATAAAGAACATCATCAGTCTTTTGCTTAATACCAAGACAAATAGACCCTATGCCATGAATTAGACAAGAATTCTTGTCACCAAATCTTACAATCCTTTCGTCATACTTTTCTAGACTTAAAATTTTTCTCTTATCACCAGTCATATGATGTGTGCATCCACTATCAATGACCCACTCATCCTTCTCTTCTATTCGAGCTGCAAGAGATTTTTCAACTATAGTTGACTCAATGGCTTTAAGATCATTCTCCTTAATGGTAATGAACACCCAGTTATCTCCATTTCCTTCATACTCATCCTCTGTATCATTTTCTTCAGCAAAATAGCACTTCTTTTGAAATTTATGTTTGTTAGGCTTAGGTCTAGGAATTCTATCAATACACCTCAATGAAAAATGACCTATTTTATTGCATGAAAAACATATAAGGGGGAAATTTCCTTTGTACTTACCATGTCCTCTGGCTTCTCTTTTTAAAATCAATGCTTCCAACTCTTCAGCCTCTCTTTCTTCATTTTCAAGCTATTTCACTTCTTCATATTTGAATGTCTTCCTAGAACACTCACCCATTTCATATCTTAACATGCTTCTCCTAAATACAATAGATTTGAATGCAGTCTCAATCTTAGGAGAAAATTCATCAAATTCACTCAACTCAAAAGCAGCTAACTTACCAATTAGTGTATCTCTTATCAAATTCATTAATGATTTGGTTTCTTCAATATCATGAGCCTTCGCTTTGTAGGAGGTAGGTAAATTTCTGAGTACCTTAGGGTATGTACAAGATCATCATAGAAAAAAAAGGCCCTTAAGTGGAAAAAAATTCAAAAAAATAGAGTTAGGCAACTTGACGTAAAAGTTTGACTAAGCTATCTATCTTATTTCAAAAATATGTAACAATAGAATCTATAGCAAATTGAATGTAGTTTCTAAACTACTAGGTTTATTTTTTAAAAGAAAATCTATTTGGTGAAATTTTGAAATTTCAATCGAGTACTTAAATTTTAGGGAAAAATTAAGTAGGTGTTTTTCTAACCACCCTAACCACAATAAAATGATAATATTTTTTTATAAGATTTTAGATATAAGTAGAGGACTCATGTCCCAATGTGATGCTTATTTTTTTGTAAATTTTTTAAAGTAAATAATTAGTTATGAATTTTTTATTATACCTTAACTTGGTAAAAACTTCATGAAATTAATTTTTTTCTTTTTTAATCCTATAGTATGTGAAGCATAGAATGTGATGCATGTTTCAGATTCAAAACATGTGATACCATTTGAAAGATATAGATTTTTTCAATCAACTTATCAATCAGGGCTTTAGTCATAATTCAAATAGAAAATGAATAATAACTAATTATTAAATTCAATTTAAATCATAATTTATATTGGTGGAAAGCTAAGAATCTCCTTTAAAAACCCTATTTGTTTCATCAATTTAGGGTTAAAAAAGTTGTTAGCCACATACCCTAAACATATCCATCATATCACCACTTTTTGGCCCATCATGATCCTGTACATACCCTTTAGCCACAATTTCATCTTCATCAAGGACACCATTGGCACATCTGATGCCCATCACTAGTTCATTCACCTTCTACATAAAGGAACATATATTCTCATCTTCACCCATCTTCAAATTCTCATACTTTCTTTTAAACTTTGTAGCTTAGCCATCTTCACATGTACACCTCCTTCATACAAATTCTCCAACTTTGTCCACATCTCATGAGCTATCTTCAAACCCAACACATTTGTCATCTCTGAATCTGTTAGAGCACTCAACAAAGCTTCCATAGCCCATACATTATTCTCAGCTTCTTTGATCTCATTAGCAGTGGAAGGACCATTTGCAAGGATAACAAACTGATTCTTTGTGATCTTCCAATAGGGTTCTCCAATGTAGCTCAAATGACATTCCATTGTAGTCTTCCTGATCCGGAGGATTTTTTGTCAAATTTTGAAATTCTCCATTTTCTCTAGTTTTGGTATCATTAGAAAGTGCTCGAGATCTTGACTCCAACGCAACTTGAATAGAGTCAATTAGAGTTCCAGAGCTTAAGATATATATGGTCACACCTTTGGTCAACTCTCAGAACCAAGCTAGAAAAATGGGAAACAAATCAAAGTCGTCAAAAATGGTCAAAGTCAACACCATTTTGAAGTGCTCATCATCATGATTTCGACGGAGTTTGTTTCACAGAAAATAGAGTCTGTATGGTGAAGTTACAGAAGGTCAAAGATTGGGTCAACCTGATGAAGTCAGTGCCCAGTTAGCACAATGGCTAATCATCCCTTGACACATGGCATCACCTCCTGCCTCTAAGTGGAAAATAATATTTTGGAAAAAATAATTAAAAATCAAAATTTTTTTAAAAATAAAAATAAAAATAAAAAAATAAATAATAAAATTTATAGTTAATAAAAATATCTAAGATGGGCCCCACCCATTCATGGGGCAGCCCACATTAAGTGGGGTGCCACCCATGGTATGGGGGGAAACCCACTTTTGAAGGGGAACACATCTGACTCTTTTAGGGGAGAGGATAAAAGGAGGGGAGTGTGGTGGGACCACCACCCCCCTATAAAATACCTTAAAGATCCTCTTTAAGGGGATATGATATTTATTTATTTATTCTAAAACAAACTTGCCTAATTCAAAACATAGCCCTAGACATAGGGATAAAATAAAATAAAAAAATACCCTATGGAGAAATAAAATCTCCTAAATAAAAGGAGAATCTCATTTATAAAGCCTCGGATAAATATAAAGGGCTAAATAAAAATAATATTAGATATATTATCCTTCTGAGAGATGTGAAAAGAGGGATATTTTTGACAATTTGCACTACGTAAGGGAGATTGGGTAGTTAATTGGTTTTCCACCAATTTTGGTAATTTTGGGCTATAAAAGGAGGTGAGAAAGGTGAGAGAAGTCAAGTGATTTTGGAAGAATTTTGCAAGTGTGAGAGATTGTCTACCTTGGAGAATTTTTTGTATTTCTGTGCTTTTGGAGAAGCTTGTTTCCACGCACTTTGGAAGTTCATTTGTAAATTTCTTTGTAAACCAAGGGGAGGTTCTGCCAACAAATGTAACCAAATTTATAGAGGAATAATTAGACCAGTCCACTCAATTGGAGAGGGGCTCGAAGACGTAGTCGTTCTAAACGATGAACTTCGTTATTAGTCTTTGTTTGCACTCTCTTTATCGCTCATTCAATTTTTTCTTTAATTACTTTGTAATTTTGTTATTTAAATTCTATTTGTGTGTTTAATTATAATTAAGCACTTTTGGTTTGTAATTGTTAATGTAAGCATTCAAAGTAAATGTCATAGATCCTTAAAATAGATCAAATTGGTATCAAAGCTATGTTTTAACTAGTATTGCAGATTTGAATGCTTACACGGTCGACGCTTCAACAAGGAAAAGGAAAACTTAAAGAATACAATCCTAAGATTGGAAAATGAAGGACTTTGCCAACAATGGATGAAACTGGAGCTGGGAAAAGCACCGAGCAAGAGCTTGATGATAAGACTTTCCAGCGAGTCTTCCTCGAAATGAAGGTTATGGCGGAAGAGTTGTATATGGAAAAGAAGAAGCGCGAAAAGAGAGATTCATCGAATAAAGAAAAGAAGGAAGATCAAAAAGATAAAGGAGAAAAATATCCAGAAACTCCATCTCCTCGATCTTCCCCTTCTTCTTCCTCTTCTACTACTATTAATCCTTTCAAAAGCAAGTCTAAGCCTATTATTAAACTTGATGTAAAATTTGAATTGCCTAGGTATTGTGGTGAGTTAAATGCCAAAAAGATAGATGATTGGATCCAGCAGGTAGAAGTCTATTGTAGAATTCAAGGCCTAATAGAAGCTGCTTCTATGATCCAGTTAGATACTCTATGGTTGGGAGATACAACTCTCACCTGGTGGGAGAGTAGGACTCGGGAGGAAATTTCTTGCCATGGTAAGGTCAATATGACTTGGATGGAATTTATTGCTGCCCTTCAAAATAGTTTTATCCTTTAGGTTATATGCAACAATTAACAATGAATTGGAAAACATTTAGGCAAGGTAAGGGTCAGTCTATCCAAGATTACACTCACGAGTTTAGAAAATAGGCTAGTGTTTTAAATGTTCCATAGGTGGTTTTCATTCTTACCTAAGACATACTATTCTAATGTTGAGTTGTAATAATTTGGATGAAGTGTTAGTCCAAGCCACTCATTTAGAGTCAAGGGATAAGAACACTTTCATTGATAATTTCTCAAAGAAACCATCTAAGTCTGAGGAGAAACCTAAGGGTAAAGATAAAGGAATAGGAAAAAAAATAGCCATTATAAAGAAAGAGGGTGAAAAACCCACCTATTCTCATTGTAAGAAAGAAGGACACAGATTCTAAGTGTTGGAAACTACATCCAGAACTTAGGCCAAAGAGGTACGGTAGAAACAAAGGGAAGCAAAAGACAGCTATTGTAACACAACAAGATCTTGGATCTGATTCTGGGGATGAGACAAAGATACCACCACTGGGATTCAAGGTAAAAACAAAAGTATATCTCTTGCATCTGAATCAAGTATTTCTGCAAGTAGAAGTAAGCAACCTAAAGTAGATAAGTAGAGGAATTAACTTTTTCATATCCGTGTGGTAACTAAACACACTAAGGTTGATAGTTTATTTGACACGGGTTCAAAAGTTAATCTCATATCTGAAGAGGTTGTTAAAAAGCTAAATTTGACTACAAATCCACATCCAAAGCCATACCCTTTGGGATGGGTATGTAATGATGCACAATTACAAGTCACTAAACAATGTAGGCTTAGTTTTGCAATCACTACAAACTTTAAAGATGAGGTTGTAGCGGATGTTGTACCTTTAGATATTTTCCCCACTACCTAATATTGGCATGTACCATTTGTCTATCATGCAAAATGAAGAAATCAAAAAGAAAGTTCAAGAGCTCGTCAACAGAGGAGTGATTCATCCAAGTACATCACCTTGTGGTTCTTTGATTGTTTTGGTTCCAAAGAAAGATGGAACATGGAGGATGTCTATCAACTTCAGGGCACTGAATAAAATCACCATAAAAAATAGGTATCCACTTCCTAGAATTGATGACTTGCTTGATCAACTTAAGCATTCAATTTATTTCTCTAAATTAGATTTGTGAAGTGGTTATCAACAGATTATAATTGCAGAGGATGATATTTGGAAAACTGATTTCAAGACAAAACATGGACTTTATGAATGGATGGTTATGCCCTTCAGGCATACCAATGAACCCGCTACATTCATGCGAGTCATGAATGACATCTTTCGTCCTTATATTGATGATATCCTAGTTTTTAGCAAGTCTTGGGAAGACCATGTATGTCATGTTAAATTTTTTTTGATGTACTAAGAAAAGAAAAACTCTATGTAAAGATGTCTAAATGGGAGTTTGTAAAGACATCTCTTGTGTCCTTAGGTTATATCGTAGGGAATGGTCAATTGAAAGTTGACCATGCGAAGGTCGAGGAAATTGTAAACTGGCCTAAGCCAAGTACTGTAACTGAAGTCAGGAGTTTTTTGGG
The DNA here is from genome assembly GCA_007258455.2 of Sequoia sempervirens. Taxonomy (NCBI): domain Eukaryota; kingdom Viridiplantae; phylum Streptophyta; class Pinopsida; order Cupressales; family Cupressaceae; genus Sequoia; species Sequoia sempervirens. Next base: position 13,089 of record VDFB02133851.1, on the reverse strand, counting down.
TGTTGTTCAGTACTGGAGGAAGTTTATTGCAAAATTCTCCTTTATCACATCACCGTTGCATGCATTAACAATTACGAAGCTAACTTTTCAGTGGGGAGGACCACAATAGAAGGACTTTGACATAGTAAAGGAAAAGTTAAGTACCGCACTAGTCCTAGCTTTACCAGATTTGCACCAACCATTTGAGATTAAAACAGATGCGAGTGGATTCACCATGGGAGTAGTATTGACACAAGGAGGTAAGCTGATCTGTTACCACTCTGAAAATTTTTCTGGCATAGTAAGTAATTATCCAACTTACAATAAAGAACTTTACGCTTTAGTACAAAGTGTTAGGAAATGGAAAAATTATATAATGGGAAAAGAAACAATAATCCATACCAATCATCAACCATTACAATATTTGCATTCACAAACTAAGCTATAACAAAGTAGTCATTTCAGATGGATGGGATTTTTATAGCAGTTTCACTTAGTCATTAAGTATAAGAAAGGAGCTCATAATAAAGTAGCAGATATGCTTTCTAGACCTCTAGTTTCTAATGCTTCGATAATCCTTAAAAATAGTTCTATGATGCATGCAAGTTTTGAAGAATAATATGCTACTGATGAAAATTTTAAGGATATCTATGCAGCTCTAATCCAAGGCAAATAAGTAGAAAAAAAAGGATTACTATGTGCATGATAAACTCTTGTATCACTTAGGAAAATTGTGCATTCCAAAGAATGAACAAGCACATGTAATTAGAGAGGCACACACATCGCTAATCGCAAGACATTTTGGGGCTAGTAAAACTTTGGCACAACTACAGAAATATTAATGTTGGCCTCGAATGCAAGAAATTGTAACAAAATATATTAAGGGATTTGTGATGTGTGCAACTAGCAAACCAAGTAATAGGAAATTGGGGTTGTACACACCTTTACCTATACCGTCCCAACCATGGGAATGTGTATCAATGGATTTTTTCATGGGGTTACCTATGTCTAGGAAAGGGCATGACTATTTGTATGTAGTAGTTGATCAGTTTAGCAAGATGTGTATTCTTATGCCATGTAAAAAGCAAGTCACTACTGAATTGACAACTCATATGTATTTTCAGTTTGTATGGGTTCACTTTGGGTTACCCACTTCCATTGTATTAGATCAAGATTCTCGATTCCTTGGGGAGTTTTGGTCAGTTTTATGGGGACTTATGGATAATAAATTGAAGAAGAGTGCAACCTTCCATCCACATACCGATGGATAGATAGAGGTAGTCAACAGGACAGTTGTGCATCTACTCAAAGGATATTGTAGCAAGCATCCTAAGTTGTGGGATGAAATTCTTCATCATGTTCAACATGCCTACAACCTTGCAACCCATTCTTCTACAAAGAGGTCTCCATTTGAGACTTGCTTTGGTTATTTTCCAAAGACACTAATGGACTTCGCTTTTGGAAAAAATTGATGTTGTAGATGGATTATTTGATGCAGAAAGGGCTTTAAATTTCATCCAGAAGGGCCAAGCAACTCATCAGGCCGTAGAAGCACAATTGGAAAAGAGTCAAGAAAAGTACAAGGCTTGCCATGACAAGCATCGTAACAATCATCATTTCCAAGTTGGAGACAAATTTTGGTTACACATAAGCAAGGAAAGAATGCAAGGTGAAGGAAGGAAGCTCAAGTCGATCAGATATGGTCCATTCAAAATTATGGAAAAGATTGGCACAAATGCCTTCCGCCTTAATCTTCCTCCATACATGTAGATTTACTCAGTAGTCAACGTTGAGAACTTCAAGTTGTACGAAACTCTGATGATACTAAATGAGGAGGCTGAAGTGAAAGTTCCATCAGTTGATGACCTTTCACCAGAGTACATGTCAGAGTTGCCTGAAGATGTCATCCTCGGCAAGAACACCGGAACTTCACGAAGAGGAGCAGTTGAATACCTTCAAGTGGGGTTCAAAAGGATCCATCCAAGTAAGGAAAAGTGGATGGAGATTGGTAATGTGAGGGAACTTTACTCTCACTTGCTTTTTGAGTAACCAGCTTTCAGAGGTCCAAAAGCTCTCCAGTTGGGAGGACTGATCAAGAGGATTTTTCGTCAAATTTTGAAAATATCCATTTTCTCCAGCTTTGGTATCATTAGAAAGTGCTTGAGATCTTGAATCCAATGCAACTTGAATGGAGTCAATTGGAGTTCCAGATCTCAAGATATATATGGTCAAACCTCTAGTCAACTCTCAAAACTAGGCCAGAAAAAAGGGAAAAAAATCAAAGTCATAAAAAATGGTCAAATTCAACACCATTGTGAAGTGCTCATCATCATGATTCTGGTGGAGTTCGTTTCATAGAAAATGGAGTCTGTATGGAAAAGTTATGGAAGGTCAAAGATTGGGTCAACCTGATGATGCCAACACCCAGTCAGCAAAATGGCCAATCAGCCCTTGACACATGGCATCATCTCCTACCTCCAAGTGGAAAAAAAAATTATTTTGGCAAAAATAATTAAAAATCAAATTTAAAAAATATATATATATAATAAAATTTACAGTTAATAAAAATATCTAAAATGGGCCCCACCCATCCATGGGGCAACCCACATTAAGTGGGGCACCACCAATCGTATGGGGGGAAACCCACTTTTGAAGGGGAACTCATCCCCCTCTTTTAGGGGAGAGGATAAAAGGTGAGGAGTGTGGTGGGACCACCACCCCCCTATAAAATACCTTAAAGATCCTCTTTAAGCAGGATATGATATTTATTTATTTTAAAACAAGCTTGCTTAATTCAAAATGTAGCCTTATACATAGGGATAAAATAAAATAAAAAATACCCTATGGAGAAATAAAATCTCCTAAATAAAAGGAGAATCTCATTTGTAAAGCCCTAGATAAATATAAAGGGCTAAATAAAAATAATATTGGATATATTATCCTTCCAGGAGATGTGAAAAGGGGGATATTTTTGAAAATTTGCACTATGTAAGGGAGATTGGGTATTTAATTGGTTTTACACCAATTTTGGTAATTTTGGGCTATAAAAGGAGGTGAGAAAGGTGAGAGAAGTCAAGTGATTTTGGAAGAATTTTGTAAGTGTGAGAGATTGTCTTCCTTGGAGAAATTTTTGTATTTCCATGCTTTTGGAGAAGCTTGTTTCCACACACTTTGGAAGTGCATTTGTAAATTTCTTTGTAAACCAAGGGGAGGTTTTCCCAACAAATGTAACTAAATTTTTAGAGTAATAATTGGATTAGTCCACTCAATTGGAGAGGGGCTCGGAGACGTAGTCGTTCTAAACGACAAACTCCGTTATCAATCTTTGTTTGCACTCTCTTTATCTCTCATTCTGTTCTTTCTTTAATTACTTTATAATTTCGTTATTTAAATTCTATTTGTGTGTTTAATTATAATTAAGCACTTTTGGTTTGTAATGGTTAATGTAGGAGTTCAAAGAAAATGTCATAGATCCATAAAATAGATCACTTCCACAATGAATAGTTGGTTCCATCAAATCTAGGGTTGTCCTTGTATGATGTCATTTCAGATCACCTGAAGCTTTTCAACTTCTTCAGAGGAATATTCTTTGATACCAATTTTTGGGAAAACAAGGATAGACAATTGAGAGGGAGGGTGAATCAATTGTCACAGAATATTAAACTTTTCACACTTAACTTAATTTCTAATCTAATGAAAAATAAATTAACAACAAAAAATTAGAAATTAGAACACCATAAACACAAAGAACACCAAGAATTTTTTTGTGGAAACCCTGTTAGGGGAAAAAACACGATGGATGTTAGTCCACAATATTATACCCTATTAAAAGTATAATGGGAAATGAAAAGGGGAATGCGCATGCATTCAAGCTCACCGCCTAGAGCTCACTGCTCAATTACAAAAGGGTCTCACTACCCAATGGATAATGGATTAGATCCCCAGGGATTTGAACTAATAGAATAGCTTCTGCAAAAGCTAGATTATAGTTCCAATTAAGCACATAAAGACTCTCTTCACACTCTACTATGCCTTTGAATGATTTGAACAATATTCACACATAGGGCTCATACACACACATAGACACATACACAAACTCATACATCTATTTATTCACTCATATATATCCACATCAGGGAATTACATCAACATCCTAGTCGGCTAGAGAATATAAAACATAATTACAATGTCGACGCAAATTTACAAATACATTCTCAATGTGGATCAAACACCATTAGCCAAGATTAAGATGAGACCTACAACAAAATCCTCGAGCACACCAAAAAATCAAATTTTAAACTCCAAGGATCCACAACACGTTACCACCATCATGTCAACCAAGAACAATAAAAACTAAATAGGCACAAGAAAATATTTGACCACGAGCACACTGATCAATGTAAACATGCAGCAATGATAGAGCATAGTCTAGAAGCATCGATGAGCACCAAGAAACAACAAAGAAACATCTACAATAGGTATAATTACCAGAATCACACATACTTCAATCAAGAACACTAACATAGACCACATAAACACTATTAGAACATAGATCTCCATAACATAGACAAATATTCATGCGAACCTCTAAAACTTCCAATGGATGAACTAGACACTCTCAACAGTAAACCCTTTAGTCCACAATAGCTAATCTTTTATGTACAAAATGAAAAACCTTCACAACTGTAATACCCCTCAAGTTGTTGTTTGGACTTGTTATTTTTCTATGGTTTTTCTTGATACCTTGAGACTTTGATAGTTACTATTTATGGGTTGGATTGGTGGATTGGATAGTTTAGACTGCTTGATGATTATGCTACTTTATTTGATGACATGGATATTATGATATGACATTATGGCCAAATTTGGTTGGGTGATGTTTAATTTGATTTTAGTAGTATATTGTGATGCAGTAGATTAGTAATCATTTTATGATGATATGATGTGATCAGTTTAGTTTAGAAAATTTTACTCTATACTTAATGTTGTTCATTTGTGAGTGCTCTACTACACTGCAATTCCTTCTCACGGTGTGATGTTTTGATTATATATATATGCATGCTGTACAAACCTTATTTGTATGCAGGAATTGTAGGAATAAAGTCTTGATTCCACCTGCTTTGGTAGGACAAGGAGAGCATCAATTTAACCCAACGGGCATGAAGCTGAAACAAAGATGAAAAGAAAGTCACCTCATCCTAAGGTTGCCAACCTATTTTATGTTTAGTGGTATTGTGCGTCTTTGACGTTAGTCATTTTTACATTTTATATTAGTGGGTTTGTGTGAGTGTAATTTTGATATTTATTTTTACGTTGGTGTTTTCTAAGATGTAATTTAAATAATTAAATGATGTTAATAAATGTTGATAATAGTCTTGCAATAGTTTGTATTACAATATAAAAGCCTTAAATTAAAAAGCCATGTAAATTATCGAAAGGTGTAAATTAAATTATTTAAAATTAGTTTTTAAATAAATTAATTCAAATAACATGTTGAGGATAATTAATGGAATAAGATAATTAAATAAGTTAAATTGTGTGAATTACTAGTATAATTTGCAAAATCAAAATTAAAAGAAAAAGTGTTGTTAAATAGAAAAAAATAAAGAAAAGAAAGAAGAGAAGAAAATGACCAATGAATGTTGTGATTTTGGCTGAAAAGCTGATGATGAATTAGAAAACTTCTTTTAATTTTGATTTTTGGAGTTTTTGAAAAAGAAGAAGATATCTTTTTATTTAATAACAAAATTGTGAGATTTTCATTCATGGGAGAATGGACAGAAGTTTCAAAAAATAAAAAATGAGTTCTGGAAAAATTGCATCCTCTCTAGTTTTCTCTGTTTAATTATTTTTCTCTTTCATTGTTCTAGAGGAGAGGCTCTTTTCAATTAAAATATTAGATTAGAAAATTGATCAAGGAAATCTGGTGGAGAAGTTATGAAGGAAGAAAGGGGAGCTCTTCAAAAAGGATCTTTAGGATCAAGAAAAAATTCATCAAGTCTTCAGTAAGCATGGGACTCCAGGTTCCATTTTCTTATTTCTTTATTTTTTTGAATTAGCAAAAATAAATGTTTTTTCTATGAAAGAAAATTCTTCTGGGTTTTTAGAAACTTTATGGGTTGCAAGCAAATGGAAGAAGTTTAACTAGGTTTCTAAAAATGTTCTGTGTTTTACAATTTGACTATGGAAAAATTTATTATTGAATCTCTGAAAATCTTCTGTACTTTCTTATGATTTTGATATGGGAAATTGTTTCCCCTCTGAGATAAATAGGTTTTTGAATATATATCTATATATATATATTTATAGAATATATACACATTTGAATATAGTTATATGTTTTCCTTGCAGAAAATTTTATTGATAAATATATATATATACATATATTTATTTAATATTATATCCTTTTTATTTCAAAATTCGAATAGGGATGGAATGGGTTTTACTGGCGGATATTGTTCGATTTTATTTTTGTTTGATAGGGAAAAAAAAATTATATATAATTTTTGGGAGGGACGGCGGTGGCCATACCCCCCCAATTTCTTTCCTTGGGCCACCTATGGGCATTGCCAACAACAGTCTTAATGACTGCTAAGCACATTGCACAATAGTCATTAAGACTGTTGTACGCAGCCATGAACTTCCTACTTTATATGGCCTGTGTAAGACCAATAGGCTTTAATAGTAGCCACTGCTTTATAGTTTTTCATTCATTGTTTTATTTATACATATATATACATATATATATATACATATATATATATTCTATTTTTTCACTGGTTAACTAAGAAGTATGGCATGAGATAAAATAAATAGAATATTATGTGTAAAAATATTATATATATATATATATATGTAAAAGAGATATTGTTTCTTTTATAATTGTGAAAATTATGATTTTGAACTAGGATGGTTAATGGAAAAAGGTAAATTATATATTTATGTCAAAAAAAAATTATTATCAAATTTTTATTTTAAAATTTTATGGTGGAAATAGAGATTTAGTGATGGAATAAAAATAATTGTTTTTCGTTGTGTAAAATTATTATGTTGATTTGAGTTTGAAATCATGTGCTTTTGTTCGGGTTTTCTTTTTAAAAATTATATTATTGTTTTGGATTTTCGATGTGGGAACCCAATTGATTTTGAGAACCCGTTTATGGATGTTGTGAACCTTAGGCTTCCAGAGGGTTGATTTTATTGTTGGTCGCTATTCCTTGTTTTATGTGCTCTTGATGTACCAAGTTGCGAGTATTCTTATTCTGAGAGGGTTGTATGAGATTTTTGTTGAGACCCTTTTTGTGTGCTTTAGCGAGATGGGTAATGCCTCGCATGTCGGTTGTTGAGATTTAGTGCCTTGTTATTTATGGTACAACCCTTGCTTTTGATTATGTTTTGGGGTCTCCAGGGAGAGTGGCTCTTCGTGGGGGATGACGCCTCAAAAGGAGGAAGGGCTCAGGATAACCCACATAAGAGTTAGATTAACAAGTGAATACCTAATAATAGAACTTAGGGGGATGCATAGTAATAACATAATAAGATAATCTTGGATACCTCATCTATCCATTAGGGCTATCGCAGATTAATGGTAGACTAAGAAGGCCATGGTTGGCAAGTCATTACCTCGTCCTCAGGAGAGGTTAACAGCTCTGCATGAGTCACCCTATGGGGCTGATACCTCAAGTAGGACGAAGGGCCAGTATAACCATAGATGGGAGTTGGTGTCTCATGTTGGAGGAAGGGCCAGGATAACCCATGTAGGCTATGCGATGAAACTCTCCACTAGTTTCCCTTATGCTTGTTTTCATGGTTGCCTATGGAAGTGTGTTGTGAGTGTCATTTTCGATTTACTTTGCAAGTGGTTGCGGTTATAGTCTTTTGAATTATTTATGATGTGTTATATGGCTTTATGTTTATTGTGATTGAATCTTGGTTGTCATTGTTTATGATCTATGTAATATTTGTTGTTGCTATTGGAGTTATTGTGCTATGATATTCTTATTGGAGTTAGTCTTGTGGCATTCTTGGTCATAGTTACTTCCTTGTCACCTCTGAGCATGGGGGATGGGTTTTTTTACTTGTAGATATGCAAAATTAGCATTATGCATTCATCAAGTAAACCAGACTTCACATGCATCCGCTCATTTAATTAATCAAGTTTACATTCATCCATTTAGGTCATTAATTTAAAATTAAATAAACTTTATCATCAACCTTTTATCAAATAAGTCAAACATTCATTTAATTAAATCATAATGCATATTCCATCCTTTTCTGAATTAAATAAATCAAATATTCATGTCCTAAAAGTCATAGTCATCCTAATCATCATTAAGCTAACCTAATCCTAATTAGCCTAACCTAACCACCCATCAAATCCTCTAGATATCTCCACTTGCACAAATAAATCAATTTATTGATTTATTAAAACCTTTATTTTCCATCAACTTGGCATAAAACTTAATATTCCTTCAAATTTGAAAATGAGGACAAGTTGACTTGTCCCTCCAACATTGCATTTATTTCCCATTTTCTTGTCCCCCTCTCAAAATTTATTGCACAAATTTGAATTTGAAACTCCCTCTCATGGACACATTTCCCAAATCTTGCACACCCTTCAACCTATCACAACTTGACAAGTGGCCACTTGTCATTGGTGGATCTTTAGTCCCACATTCACCTATTTGGCCAATCTCTCATCAAGAAAATCTATAAGGCCTTAATCTTCATCAATCCATCCACATTTTACATGCAAAGTTACTCTCTTGGTTTGAGAACTAATTTTTCTCTTCATCTCCATTGCATCTTATCATTTTAGCTCTTGAGAAAGGATTGGGAAAGGGTCATTTGCACATTTGAAACCAAACCACTATGGAATAGGTACTTGTTAATTGTTTTCATGATGCTTTTAGTCTTCACTTATCATTTATTGCATTTTGAAGCATTTACAAGGTATTTCATAGGAGAATTTTGATGGATTTGTGGAATACTAACCCCTACATGAAGTTTAGTGTTTGCAGATTTTAATGGATGCTTCATTGTGGCACTAGAAAGAGGGAAGTTTCATGCTTGTTGGAAAATTTCACCATCTAACATGTTGCTAGTGTTTCTAGATTTTGCATCTTAGTTGGAATGGCTTTTATTTCACATTAAGATTGGTCATATTATAACTACTATCTGAAATTTAGAAATAAGTCTCTTCTAAAATTTGTTTAAGGTGAATTTGTGGCATTGTTGTCACTCTGCCTTTTTCAATTCAAGCTTATTTATACTTACAGATTGTCACTCTATTTTTATGAATTTCATTTTTCCCTGAAGACGGTTCATTCAAATCTCATGCTTCATTTCATTTAGAAAGCTTGAACTTCTGATTGGACTCAAAGAGGTTCAAATATCTCTACATTTGTTGTTTTTTATTGCTTCTTTCAATCAAGGTCCCTACTTCCATATGGTAAATGCCGATTGTGTTGGATCTTGTTGTTATATGTGTCCATTTAGGAGACAAGTGACTACCTCACATTGATGCTCCATTGTCTTTGATGTCATCATGGGCATTACTACTGATGTTGTGTTGAAGAGACAAAGATATCTATGTATTCCTAATAAACGTTGGGCACAATGAACTGTAGACTCACAATTTTAAATCTTCCTTCAAAAGTCTTCCACAAAATGTAAGAGAAAAAAAAGAAAAACATAGAAGACTTGTGTCATGTAAGGTGTAAAATAGCTTCAGAAATATTTTACACCATGCCATTGGAGAGAACTAGATCTATTCAAAAAGTTTTAGAAAATATCATGTAGTGCCATTAGAAGATTTTAAAGAAAGTATGTCGTTAGATACATCATACCTACCTGATTTAGAAAGAACTGTCAAGTCATACTTAAAGCAGTCTCCACCACTATCATGCTCACAATCAATTCCTTCACAAAAGGTTTGTGAATGGTTAAAGTCTCGAACTTTGAGTGAAATAACTTTGACAGCCTGATTAGGTGACATTACTATCTAGACACGTGATCACCCTCACTCCTTTTTTGTTCCTATCATGCCTGTAAAAGAAACTCACCATTTTATCATACAATATGTCCTTTCAATTTAGTGTATTCCCATATGTTTGATCGTATTCTGGTATGTTTAATTGATGATGAGCTGTGCTGACTGTGTTTTTCTTTTACCTTTTTATATATAAGATAAATGCTTTTCATGTCATAAGCTACACGGTGGGCAGGGGTGGTGTTTATAAATAGCGATTTAACTGTTCAATCTTCCTGCACTTTTTAATGGCAAGCTAAATTTTGTTGTTCTTATCATTAATATGGCTGAAATGAATGTAACGCCTGGTACAGGTAGGGAGGGTGCTGGTCCAAGGTTACAGAATTTGGTGTTGCACTTACCAATTGCATTCGTTTAAAAGTTTTTGGCAATTTTTATTGCTCACCTAATAAGTGCATTTTCTTGAAAAAAAAGAAAAGAAGAGTATGTAGAAAGTGGCTTTACATCTATTCTTTTCTCGCTAAATCTGTAGCCTTTAAATTCTAGCGTACTTCAATGATTGGGTAGCCCTTTATCTTTTTATTCTTTTTTATATGATATGGTGTACAAAATGCGTGGGAGGTTGGTATTGTGTTTAGCTGTCGCTACCAGTTAAAGATCTTCAATTATGTGGATCGCAAGATTTCAAATCTTCAATCTTGGCAAAAGATTTTTTTGTTAGTACTTGCTAACAACATCTACATTATAGAAGGGCGAAACATAAATTCCTTTTCTTTCTAATTGAAGTTTCATTAAAGTCAAAAAAAAAAAAAAGGACTTATAAAGATGATGGATTCTTTTGAGTAAAGGGGTTGCCATTGTGAGGACTTATTTCTAGAGGAAACCTTACTTAAAATGTTATAAATCTTTATCTATGTGCAATATCAAGACTATAATCAATGACTCTCTTCTTTTTCAAATTCAAAACCATTATATTTTTTTATTCTTTTTTTTTGTTGGAATTAATGAATAAAATGAAGTTAATTAAGTGATAAAATCCTCATATGATTATCCTCTCTTTTTCTTCATCTTATAGGTACAATGTGAAAACGAAGGAAGTACAAGGATAATGAAAGGAAAACAAAGGTGTCAAACAAAGACAAGGAAAGTGAAAGGTTAACAAAGGACAAAGAAGGAAAAGGGAAAAAAAAAAAAGAGAAGTGATGAAGATGATGTTTTGAAAGATTTAAAATGTTTTTCTAACACTTTAGTGTTTGTTTAAACACTTTTCATGAAATTTTCATCTTTTTGTTCTTAGGACATTAATTTTCATTTGGGTTTAAAAAGAATATTTCAATTTTTCATTGTAAAGGGTTAAAATTGAAACTTAGACACCTACTAGATTTCAATTTGGGCTAAAATAGAACAAACAACTTCACACTTGACATTGGTGTTTTAAAATGAATCAAACCATTGATTTGAAGGATAAAATGAATGTGTGCCTTTATTGTTTTGTAATTATTTACACAAAGTAATATCATCAAAAGACGTATGCGCTTCTCTCATGCCTCAGGGCGATCTTGAGAATCAAAAGGCTTTTGGTGACATTAAGTTGCATAAATAATTTCCCATACACACTTTGATTTGGGTTTAAAATTGAACAAAATCTTGTGCGAGTGTGAGTAAACTTATTGTGTGTGTTCTCCCTTTGTTTCTAAATGAAGTTTGATCAAACTATGAATAAGTTTATTCGCTTTTGTTTATCCTAGAGGGCCTGCCTTGGGGAAAAAGTACTCACCCAAGGGAACGACTCAATCAGTAACACTCTAAAGCCAAGAGTATTTCTAACCAGGATATAAATGTGGGTATTGGAAGAAACACCAGTATCACGCAGTTGATTCCGACAAGATGGATCCAAAAGGGGACTCTTGCCATATGGGTCAATCTCCATGAACGGAAAGTCCTTACTAGAACCCATGTGCTAGAATTTTCCAAAATCCTTTAATCCATTTGTTGGTGCAAGAACGATCATTTTGAAGCTGCCCCACACTTTTACGGTCTTTAGTAGAAATGGAAAACATGCCATGGGAGTTTCATGGGTGTTGATACTTGGCTGCCCCATATAAGTGAGTGTCGTGGAGGGGAACCAGTGGGGTCAAGCATCTAACCATTCGCTAAAGATAAGCATAGCTAGAATTGTCCAAGTGGGCATCCAACAAATATTGCCTTACACATCCATAGGGTTTGTACTTGTTCTTGGTTTGAAAACACTGTGATTTATTCGAAAACATTTGCAAACAAAAATTCAACATGATCCTCAAAATTTGAAACCCTTTAGGAGGAAAATACCATTGACCAAATTCTTGTGTTATTGCTTACCCTTGGGATTACATCCTTAGAGGTTTCTAAGCACTTGAGTTTACATCTCAATTTTCCCCCTAAATTTAAATAATAGTGATGCAGGAGTATCCAGTGGTGTAAGGGCAATCTTGCATCACCCAAAAATAGTTAAATTTCAAGTTTCTCAATTTTTAGATGTTTTTACATTTTTGGATACCTTTTTCATCATCATGAAATTTCCAATTTATGGTTTTTAGTTTCTATTCCTAGGTTGAAAGATATTGCAATTTTAGTTTTCCAGATTTGCACCTGAAAATCTTCTGAGTGAGATTTGAGGCACTTAGAACTCCCAAATCAGCCCTGAAACTTTCTAAAATTGGCATAGCAAATTCTAAGTGCGTTGTTGACTTCAAGACCTTTCCAACAGTTCAAACGGTTTGCGAATCGGAGTCCCGGATCAAAAGTTATGGTCCTGGGAAGTTGGCACACTTTCTAGAAGATACAATTGCAAATGCTCTTTTAAAATTTGAACTTCATGTTGTAAATTTTTGGCGCCAAACCACCTAAACTAAAATTTGAATGTTTTTTTGGCTCCAAACTAATGAGGAGCTCTATTTATGGGCGGGTTTCTAATTTTTCGGTAACTTTTTGGGGATAAGCTCGCATATTGCGAAAGGGTTATTTTGTAGTAGCTTTTTGTAACTTGAATGTGTTGGATTTGAGATCCTCTGCATGTAAGAAGCTCCATTTTATGAATAATAAAATTATTCTCTTGTTTGTGGGTTATTTTCTGTGTCTCC
>VDFB02133850.1:0-14646 GCA_007258455.2 Sequoia sempervirens | reverse complement strand
TTAGCCCTTTGAAATAAGATCCTAACTAGTGACAGATTAGTGAATCTAAAACTAGTAGATCCTTTTAAATTCCCCTTATGTGATGAAGCCTTGGAAGATGTAGACCACCTTCTTGTTCAATTTAATTTTCCAAATGAATGTTGGTCTTTTGTAAAAGGTAAGCTAGGAGTTTTCTTCCCATCCCCCAAGTCTCTCTAGGACCTTTTTTCTAGTTGGCTAGTTCTCTACAAATCAACACTATTTGGATGTCTTTGTATAATTACCCTAGCTATTGTAACCTAGAAATTTTGGTGGGAGAGGAATAGGCACATTTTCAAGAAGAAAAAATCTTCAACCCACCAAGTTTAGGTGAAAATTGAGAAGTCTATCTCCAAGGTAACAAATTCATATATTTATAACCATAAAAATGTTACTTCTATCTTCTCTAATTGGTATGGGTTCATATTGAAACACTAGGAGTCTATCACCCTACCATTTAAAGGAAACTTGCAAGCCCCACCCTCACATAAGATTGATAGGAATTTTCATAAATGGAAACCTCCAACAATAAGATTTGTAAAGATGAATTTTGACGGTAATTCAAGGGGAAACCCAAGTATATCTAGAGTAGGTTTTTGCATAAGGAATATCAAGGGCTCATTGATTGTAGCAAAAGAAATCCACCTCCTTCAAGGTACTAATAATCTAGTAGAATCACAAGCACTCCTTCAAGGGTTGAAACTGACAATATCTCTTAAACTAGAAAATATACACCTTGAAGGTGACTCCCTTGTGATAATAAATGCTTGTAAAGAGAAAGTTATCCACAATTGGAAGATAAAATACATCTTACAAAAAGTTTGGAACCTTCTTAATTGCTTCCAAGAAGTTCATATCTCTCACACATATTAAGAAGGGAACTATCTTATAGATATTTTGACAAACATGGGTTGTGATAGCCATGAAATTAAAATTCTACAGGGTCAACAGATTTCTAGTATTCATCCTAATCTTGTAGAAATAGTAATCTTAGAGAGCCAAATCCAAAGAAATTATTGATGGGGTCTCCACTAGAAATAATAGCACCAAACCTCCCCCTAGGCTCAAGTTGGCTTGGGTTTAGATCAACACATGGTCTCATGTTAAAGGGGGTCTTGCTGGTAAACATGCACAAAGGAAATTTCCATTTGTGAACTATTTTCTAATTTGTAGTAAAAAATAGAAGCATACCTATGGGATGAGCAACACGTTAGCTACCATCTAGGCAAACAAACCATGAGTACAATCAACATATTCCCAATTTTCATTCTATGCTTGCAGATACATTTTCCTTAGAAAGAAAAACTCTAAACAATCATTGACCATCAAAGGGACCTATACAATCCACATCCTAATATTCCTTGAATATTCAATGGGGATATGGTTTCCTGAGGTCAATTAAAGTAGAATATTTTTTTAAATGTCTTGGAAATTTCATTTGCGGTTAGGGTGTACAATGCTTTTGCGCATGACTCTCTACCCTCTAAAGTTGTAAATTTTTTGAAGGCAACCCCTCAGTAGGTGTCAACCTCTTCATCAACACCCATGAAATGGGTGTCCCTAGAATGGAAAATTCCAATATGTACCTCCTATGTTTGTTGCCATTAAAATATTTTATTTTTCATCACTCTAAGGACTTGCTAAAGTTCCTCCTTGAAAAATTATTCTCATTTTCATGTATGGGATTTTCTTGTCAACATTAATATTACTTTCACATGATTAAATGTGAAATAATTCCAAACATTTTGGCGGCCATACAAGCTGTAAGGTAAATTACGGTAGTGCTAACATGGAAATAGCATCATCTCACCAAGGGGTACCAACCAGAGGCTTAAACTATTGAGATTATGGATGCACAGTCCCTGAAGCTCCAAAATCTTCAATGGAGGGCCTTTGCCAGGAAAGATAATCAACCACATAAAGTGTTGCAACTAGGAATGCATAATAAAGATTCTATATTGATGATATGATATGAGATTGGATTGATTACAAATGTACAAGTTTCCTGATTATATAGGCAAAAGAGAAAACCTAAGATGCATGAGATGTTGCCATGTGTCATGATCTAACAACATGTGAACCCTATCTAGGAAATTATTAAATTTTGACATAAGTTCTAGAAGGACAACTCATCTTCTAGAAGGAATCTTATCCCTACAAACAAGGAAGGGGACATTACCCCATTTATTAAAATCTAATCTAGGACTAAATGATGCATGACCTAAGTTAGCTTATGCTAGTGTAATAATTAAATAATTAATTAATTACACTAACACCCCCCCATAAGTTCAACTTAGGGAGGAAAATGCAATGATTATGCAGAGATGATGATCGATGATGATGATGGGTCCTGACTATGAGGCCATGTTAGGTACCTATGTACATGAAAAGATGCAAAAAATCTCCCACAACCAGAGAAAAGGGGAAAACCCATTGGGAAAAAAACCCCTCTCCAAAAAGGAGATGAAAAAGCAAAAGGATGTGAGATAGGATGGGAAGGATGGAGGACTCCCAAATACCCCCCAAGTACACCATTCGTCACATGGATACAATACAATAGCCCCCCCATAGGGAGGAAATAGAGATACTATATAGCCCCCCCAGAATATGTGATCACCTACAAAAATGGTAAGTGTCTAAAGACAAAACAAGATCCAATGTCGACAAACAACTTGTCTCCCTTTTGGAAGAAACAAAACCAAGTGCAAGTGTAAATATGCTTCCCATTCCAGATAGGAATTGAAGGAAGGAAGGATGAATGCGGATGTTGATGGTGTCTTTGAACTCTGCTCAAGTGTCTCCTTGCCTGAAGATGGAGATGCCACAATCAATGAAGAGGGTGACAAACTAGGACAATGCAAAAATTGATGCTAAACAATAACCAAAGACAATGATGCAATGAATATGATGGAGACTTCATTGCCCCCCTGAATGAAGTGTCTTCAAAACCATTGAAAGAAATATGAAGCAACAAATGTGTCCAAACCACAAGTCTCCTACTAGGAAGAAGCAAATCCAATGGTAGATGCTGAAGAAACCTCAAATCTTGAATGGAATGACAAGGAAGAAGTCTCATACATGAAATCTCTGAAGAGAAACCAAGTGTCTCCAAGATAGTCTCAGGATCTCCAATCAAGGTTGAGACAAAGGAATGAGAAGACTCAAGAAAAATCTCCAAAGTTGGATCTGAATAGAGGAGTGATATCCCCTCAATAATTTCCTCCAAACCTATAGAAGTAGCCAAGTTAGTGATACCTGAAACAAAGCCATCTTGTGATGTCAAGTCTGGAAAACTAAAGGTGTCCTGATGAATGATGATAGTGGAAGCCTCAATCAATGAATCTAGACAAGGAATCACTGAATGTGAAGGGATACCAACTTTCTCTAATGGAGAAGAAGCATCTGAGGGAACCTTGTCAACCTCTTTGGAGGATTCAAGGCAATCAACCTCCTGCACAACAATATCATCATGGGGTACTTGATCTGAGGAATGACATGACATTCTAAATCTTGAACATTAGGGAAAGGTAGAGTTTTTGATCCTCCACATATCTCCCAAAGCTTAATCCAAAGGATATGAGGACAATCACAGTAATCAATAGAACTCATAACATCAAAATCAACTTGCATATAAATGATCTCCAAGACAGTGTATCTACTGCAACTCCAAGAAAATTCATGAATACCTTCACTCATATGGGGAACTATACCATACAGATGAGGCAATAGATCAAGTGATTGGAGATGGTGGCTGATCCCATCTCGCCATTGTTGATAGTTACCCTTATGCAACATAACTAGAGAAGGAGTATATGCAAGCCCCATAATAAAATTTCTCCAAAAATACAAAGACGAATGACCTTCAACAGAAAATAAAGACTTCCAAGGATGATGTGCAACTGAAGTGATGCTACCCATATCAAAAAATATTTTCCCAAGCTTCATGATGACCAAGTTATTGAAGAAATGCACCAAATTGAAAAAATCAATGCAAGAGTACTTGGACCTAAAACTGATAAAGGGCTCTGAACTAATGAAAAAAGCTCTAAAAAATCTTCCTGATGCTACTGGAATCACTAAAATTCGATGAACGGTTGGGAAGATACGAGTCTTTGAGTCTAGATTAGGTTTTTTTCTTCAGTTGGCTGTAGATTTTTTTGACAGAAAAATTTCATAGAACTAATGTCACCACTAGAAATTCCTTGGAATTACCTTTCTGGCGGTATCTTGTTTGTCAATTTTCAACAATGTGGGTGAAAGTTATGATAAAACAAAAAAAAAGCCTAGATTAGGCACTTGGTAGGCTAATGGGGTGCAAAAATTTTGCCCCATTTAGGCTAGCTCCTGGTCGTTGATATGACCATGTCGAAAAAAGAGGCAAAAAAAATGGCACCCTAATGGTGGTGGTGGGCGGAGCAACCCGGCTAAGCGGAAAGGATAGGAGGCACCATCGGGATTGGGTGGAGCCCACGATCTCCAAAAAAACCTGGCCCGATAGAAAAGGGGCTCGTCGAGTGAGCAACACCAGCGGTCAGCGGGAGAGAACTGACATGAATGAACTCTGGCAGTCGGGATATAAACATGGTTGGCAGAGAAAAATGAAATGGCCGATGGGAGCCCAAGGGATGTCGGCGAGAGATTTTCGGCGTAGTAGTGGTGACTGGAGAATGTGCACGGCCGGGACAAGACAACTGATGGTCGATGGTTGTGGAGTAGGTACAACGGTGGCCAGAGATAGGAAGGCCTAGTACCGACAGAGCCAACAAGGCATGTAGACCCCTCCAAGACTTTGATTTTTAATATTTCCCAATGACAATTAAAAATCAAAAGAAACTTGGTATGTATATATTAATCACCAAAAAAAAGTATGTCGATGATTTAACAATCAAACCTTCAACAATGTCGATGAAGAAAATACAATGCCGACTAATGATAAAGCCCAATGATTTTAAAAAATAAAAATCAATCCCTTATGAAGTTGATAGAAATATATTAATATAGTCTACAGATTAGAAAAAAAGGATGATGCCGACTAGATAAATAAATTGAAGGTCGCTCCAAAATATTTTCTGCAAACTATATAAATTTCCAGAATATAATTTTTTGCCAAAAAAATATAGAGATAAGCCCTGATTGTTTTTGAAAAAGTGCTAGCTTAAGCATTAAAAAAAATCTATTCCCAGAGGACAACCGACAAGTGATTTTTACTACAAAGTTGTATGGATCGTGACTGCCTGATTTCCAAACTCAAATACCTCTTTGATGTTACCTCGTGTTGATGTATCTGATTTTGATGAATGGGCAAGTGATCCCAGGGTTTCGCGAGCTCTCCTCAAGACAATGGCGCCTGGGATTTGACTCTATCCGCCTTAAATCAGCTTCTATAATTGCGGGAGCCGGCGTAGCCTTCAATGGAAACCTTCAAGCCTATAAAGAACTCGCGACACCAAATCCCTTCTCTTTGATCGTGAGGGTTGATGCTTCACCGGGATGCCTGAGTATTATGTTGAGATTATGGATGGCCACTCCTTGAAGCTCTAGAATCTTCAATGGAGGACCTTTGCTAGGAAAGATAATAAACCACACATAAAGTGTTGCAACTAGGCATGCATAATAAAGATTCTATATTGATGATATGATATGAGATTGGATTGATTACAAATGTACAAGTTGTTTGATTATATAGGCAAAGAGAAACGCAGATGCATGAGAGAGATGCTGCTATGTGTCATGATCTGTCAATATGTGATAAATATGTGAACCCTATCTAGGAAATTATTAAATGTTGAGATAAGTTCTAGAAGGACAACTCATCTCTAGAATAAATCTTATCCCTACAAAATGTATGAAGGACATTACCTCATTTATTAAAATGATTTTATTAAAAATCTAACCTAGGACTAAATGATGCATGACCTAGTTAATCTCTCATGCTAGTGTACAATTAAATAATTAATTCAATTACACTCAACATAAACCACGGGTGTGATGGAAAAATCAGACAAGTAAATGTTGAATGGGAAACAAGGAGATTCTGTGCCAATTGGGGACCCACCTCACACCCCCATCTTCATGATTTTGAGCCTCCACATTGAGAAATATTATCCCCACTCATTAACGTCAATCATTTTTTTCATTCTAACATGTCTTTTCAGGTATAGGTGGATTATTATTACTTGAAGTTGGCATAGTTTTAATACACCCCATATATCTGAGCAGAGCTCTCACATGTTTTTAAGGAGATGGAGTTTGTGCCAAAGTTAATGCCATGCAAGAATGTAGCTAACTCAATCGACAACTTGACACCCATAGCAGGACTAAATGAAATTGATGCTAATTGCAAGCATAAACAACCTTTAATTCCCTTTGTCTGGCATTTCTAGAATATTCGCTACTTTTCTTGCTTCTCTCAACAAAGTTTAGTGTGTTGTGGGTACAAAAATTCAGTCCCATTTGAAGCAATAAGGTGGCGCCATGGATTACAAGCCCCCAAATTTCTAAGTGCCAATGAAAGTGAAACCCTGGGAGTGACTGTATGAGGGATACCTGTCTCATGAATACCTGGATATATTTTTCAATTTGTATTGTTCAAGAGTGGAGGATTGTGTGTGTACCATGCTTGGGATTGAGGTCACTAGCCCATAGGTGAGAAGAGCCTTGCTCCCCTTATAGGTTCTCTCTATTTTCTTCTCTAATTTATATGACCTGCTTCAATCACTAGGTGATTTAGAAGAGATTATGGATAAGTATATCAAAGATGTGTTCTTGGATGATAATGCCCTCTCTCTTAATGGTGGTGCAAGAATATGACCTCTACAAGGGTAAGGGTTTTGTTGGTTGGATTTTCCCTAGGAAGTATTTGAAGCAGTGTCATGGTTTCACAGAGATTTACAATGCTCTCAAATAGGCTCTAGAACACAAATGTGATAACCTCTTCTTGAAGGCTATGCAAAAACACTCTAGTTGCCTCTGCAATGGTATGGAAGTGGATATCAAAGAGAAATATTTTTCAATTTCCTTCCTTCGAGCACACACAACCCATCCACCACTGTCGGTCCTCCAGAAAGTCTCTTCATAGTCGGATTGGGCTCCCTTGGTGACCTTTAGGATGCATATCTTCCTAGTGGTTGTGGATATAGTGGCAGTAGTAGACAACATGGCCATGGTTGTAGCGACAGTAGAGGATGATGAAGGCACACAAGGACAAGGTGAGAACTCCATTGACAAGGACCGTATGGAGGAGTAATCTCAACTTGCAAATTTTTTTGTCTAAATTTTGTAAAGTCCTTCCTGTATGAAGGCCCTCTCTAAAAATTCCCCAAGCTTTGTAATATTTTGAATGGGTCTGAAAATGACCATGCACAAGAGTCTATAAATCTTGCCAACTTGGGTATTTTTTGTAGCTTGTAAAAATATGTGATGGAAAGGCCAAAATATCAAGTGAACATAGTTAGATACAAAATAGTAGTAGTAATAGTCACAATTAGTAGCTCTTATTTTGGATGAAATTTTCCAATGGAAACATACATGTAAATTCTTTTTTAATAAATATAATATATACAGGTTATATGCCTTTTACAAAAAAAACTATTGGGAATCATCATACACATCGAAGGAATGAAAGAGAATGCTCCAAGAAATTGTTGAAGGAGCCTTTTGATGAAAAAACCTTGTTCTTCACCATTTTTGACAGTTTTTAATGCAAATACAATATGAAATTGCTCTTGTATGGCTCTGTACGACAAGGTGGCAAGTCTGAAGGTGGATGAAAAATTAGAATTTTTTTTATGATTCAAATGCATTTGGTTTCATTTAATTCATGAAGTTTTGATTGAGTTATAGCAAAAGCACCTCAAATTGCCCTGTCATAGGATAGGTTTTCCAACAAGAGAAGAAAATTCATATCTTTTTTTTAACTGGTGGAAATTTTTGAAACTTGGTGAAAACCTTCTTCATACAACTTCCCAAGTTTCCAAGAAAGGAAAAAGCATGAATCCATTATTTGAGTGAGTTATGTTGGTTCATGTATGTTCCCTATTCAAGAAAACTGTTAAAACCATAGTTTTTTTTAGGTTTATTGAGAAATACATTGTTTGAGTCCTCCACAACAAAATAGGGTTTTTGAGTTCCTATAAGGTGCTTTGAAGGTTGTAGGTATCCAAAGAAGGCTCAAGAATGAGTATTGAGACAACTATCACCCCAAATTAGGACTGTCTTGAGGGTTAGAGCCTAGAATGAGAAGGTTTGATGGAAGCTGATAGAAGCCTTCAAAGTTAAGGTTTGAGACACCACCATAAGGGTCAATAGGATCTGAAATACTTTGTTATTGTGATTGGTTTTTTCCTCTACATCATTATTGGTATCAGAGCCATATTAAGCCAAGAAAGCCAAAACAAGGGTTAATAATTCAAAAGGGAAAATATGCCTCCAAGACTCAATGCTACTGAAAGGGTGGCAAAATGAATAGAAACACAATTGGGAGAATCCATTGCTAGATAAATGAGGGAAATGAGAGTCAGTTTGGATGCAAGACTCACTATAGTGGAAGCTAACCAAATAATAGGATTGTTACAGGGGATATGAGTGACCAAGAAGAAGTGAATGAAGCACCTTAAGAAGAACCTTAAGAAGAGAGGGATGTTGATGATGCAAGGATGGAAAGATTGTTGAAGTCAAGGGTGAAGGAACCAAGGTGAAGATGGAACTTACAGTATAAACAGGTGGTTTGAATGGTGAAGAACTCCTTGATTGGATAGGGGAGTTGGATAAGTATTTTAAGTTTGAGGATGTGCCTGAAGAGTAGCAAGTAAAGTTGGTCAGGACCACGCTAAAAGGTCATGCATCCTTATGGTGGGATTATGTTTAGGAAGAAAGGAAAAATAAAGGAAAATCTAAGATTACTTCTTGGGATAGCATGATTTCCAAGTTGAAGGGAAAATTCTTTCCAGGTGACTACATGACTCATTTGTATAAGAAGGTGCAAAACTTGAAACAAAAGGATATGGGAGTGAAAGAGAACACTAAGGAGTTTTATAAGTTGAGTATCAGATCAAGACACATGGAGGATGATACTGACAAGGTTGCAAGATACCTTAACGGGTTGAAGTATAACCTACAAGATGAGTTGAGCCTCACAAGCCACATAAAACTTGAAGAGTGTTATCAACTAGCCTTGAAGGCTGAAGAGAAGTTGAATAGGAAACAAAAAAAATAGAACAGAGCTAGAGGAAGGACTTATAGAGGTAGAGGTCCATATGTTGATAGAGGATAGTCACAAATAGATCAAGGTGAGTCAAACACCTCACAAGAACAAACACCAAGTTCAAGAGGGGATTTTAGAGGAAGAAGGTTGAACTTGAGGGGAAGATTTGGACAAAGAGGAGGATTTAATGGCTTCACAAGGAAATGCTACAAGTACAACAAGTTTTCAGGTTATCAAGCTTGGGAGTGTCAAGAAGAGAAAATAACTACCACCTTTAGGAATGAAAGAAGAACTCAAGTTGCTCAAGGAGGAGATGAAGAAAGTGTTAACTCCTCATCACAACTAGAAGAGCCAGAGATAGGAGAATCCTTGTTGATGAGGAGGACATTGATCAAGGTTCCAATGGAAGAGGATCCACCTCAAAGGAAGTCATAATTTCAGACTATTTGTAAGTTCCAAGGTAAGTGTTGTGAATTTTTTATAGATTTAGGCAGTACTGATAATCTAATTGTTATTGAGATGGTAGAGAAATTGAATTTGACAAGATTACCTCATTCTACACCTTATAAAGTCTCATGGTTGAATAAGGGGAAACAAGTACTAGTCAATGAACAATGTTGGGTAGATTTTCAAATAGGAAGGTATAATGACAAAGTGTTATGTGATATCATCCCTATGGATGTATGCCATGTGTTATTTGGTAGGCATTGGCAATATGCCAAAAAAACAATGCATGATGGTAGGAAGAATGTCTATGTTTTGTAGAAGGATGGAGTTACCTACACTTTAGCACCTTTGAAGGAGGAAGATAAAAACCAAAAGGTTGGATCAAGTGTGATGTTAGGGAGTGAAAAAGAGTTTCTAAAGACAATGGAAGATGAATAGATAGGTTTTGCAATGATAATCATACCTAGCACTATCATAACAACAACAAGAATGGATGAGCTACCTTGGAATTCAAGACATGTTGAAGGGTTATGCAGATATAGTTGTTGATGAACTACCTAATTCCTTGCCTCCAAAGAGAGATATTAGTCACCATATACACTTTATACCAGGGATGCCCCAAAAAAATGAAAAAAATTAGAAAACAAGTACAAGATTTGCTTAACAAAGGTTTAACATGTCAAAAAGCTCAACTATCACAACATTTATTGATATTAGAATCACAATACTAGGAAACACAATCTAAAATGAGTACTGAAATTTTAAATTTGGAGTCATCATATAAGAGGAATAATGAAGAACTTGCTAGAATGAAACATAATAAGCAGTTGAAAAAAATGTCTTTGGAAAGTATTCTCAGAAGCTAAAACCAAACTCCAATGTCTGGAAGATTTGATTTGAGGAAGCTAGGTCACATGTCTTCAAGAAAAGGAAAACAAGAAATTTGAGTTTGAGATTTTAGTTGTACAACTTAGTGATAAATTCTTAGTTTTTAAAGCAATATTGCAAGAGAAAGTCAGAGACAGATAGTGAAGCAAGGTCAAAGAAGGATCAACTTTTGGAAATGGATTCTAAGTTGAATAGCATGTTGAAGGAAAGTGAGGAGAAGAAAATTGAACAACCATTAGAATGTTTGAAAGAAGCGCAAGGTAGCTTAGAGGATTTGGAAGAGGACTCTAAATATCAGATTAACAAGTTTCAAGGGTCCATCACTAAATTACAGTCCAAATTATGCATTGACAAGGCCTTAAAGGGTGCAAATAAGGAGCTAGCTTTATGCAATGGACAATGCACTTATTTGGATAAAATTTTGAGTATCAAGGATGAGACTTTGTGGGAAAAAGAAATAGATATTTATTCTTTACAAACAAACATTTCACAACAAGCTAAGGTATTTGGAAGACTGTTGCAGACCTCCTCTTAGGTGGAACCTGAGTTTCTTTTCTTTTCTTTGGGAGTATGATGCATGAGCATCACTTTCATGATGTTTTTGTGTTTCATTTTGGTGTTAGGAGTATTTGTTGAGTCAGTGTAGGTCTTAGGAGGTCCATGAGGTTCATGTTCAATGCTTTGGGTTGTTTAAGCTGGCTTAGAAATTCAAATTGTGATTTTATCACCAAAAGTGCAAATTTGAATTCCTAGGTGATTTTTTCCTTGTGAAGGTTTGAGGTTTGTTCCTCAACCTAAGTTTTTGGTTTGCTAAGTCGAAAAAGGTCTTGAAAGACCATGAAGACCTTGTAAGGCCTCTCTTCATGTTTGTTTTCATTCTAGGTTGTGGAAAAGTGCATATGTTGGCAAGTTTAAAGCATAAGACTTTAATTTTTTAGGGAAAGTCATGTAAAATTTGATTGTAGCTATTGGGAATCATCATACACGTCGAATGAATGAAATAGAATGCTCCAAGAAATGGTTGAAGGATATTTTTGATGAAAACACCCTATTATTCACCATTTTTTATAGTTTTTTATGCAAATACAGTATGAAATTGCTCATGTACGGCTCTGAACGACGAGGTGGTAGGTCTGAAGGTGGATGAAAAATTATAATTTTGTTTTGTGATTCAAATGCATTTGGTTTCATTTAATTTCATGAAGTTTTGATTGAGTTATAGCAAAAACACCTCAAACTGCCCTATGACAGGCCAAGTTTTCTAGTGAGAGAAGAAAATTCATATCTTTTATTTTAATTGGTGGAAATTTCTAAAACTTGGTGAAAACCTTCTTCATACAACTTCCCAAGTGTCCAAAAAATTAAAAATCATGAATCCATTGTTTGAGTGAGTTATTTTGGTTTGTGTATGTTCCCTATTCAAGAATTTTTTTAAAACCCTAGGTTCTTTGAGGTTTTATTGAGAAATACATTATTTGGGTCCTCCATAGCAAAATAGGGTTTGTTGAGTCCTTGTAGGGTGGTTTGAAGGTTGCAGGTATCCAAAGAAGGCTCAAGAATGAGTATTGAGACAACTATCACCCCAAATTAGGATTGTCTTGAAGGTTGGAGCCTAGAATGAGAAGGTTTGATGAAAGCCTTGAAAGGTAAGATTTGAGACACCACCAAAAGGGTTACTAGGATCTGAAATACTTTGTTATTATGATTATTTTTTGACTCTACAACATCACACTCTATGATCCTTCATCATTGCATTTCTCCTCTTGTTCTCTACCATCATGATGATGGATCATGGAGTGTGATCTGAAACTTTGATGCAAAAGACTCCAACACAATCAAATCCAAAAATAATACTGAACTATCTATTTGCATGTTTATACTTCTCTTAGATGATGCTTTTTGTAAGAATGTGTTCATTCTTAGAATGGTCAAATTATGTTAAATTTATGAAAACTAATATTTACTATGGAGCGACCCCATATCCACTTGTAGGTCAAAATAAACATTTGTAGGTACCACAAGATTTGAAAACTACTTTGTCATAGATTGGCAATTTTTTTCTCTCAAGGAGCTTAAGAGACTACCCAAAAATAATGTAGCCTAGAAGGATCGAGAGAGAGGGGGAATGCATAGGATCCTCCTCTAGCATTCTCCCACCCACATAGATCTTTTGGTATTGTTAGTTTGGCTCCACAACACATAAAACATAAAATATACCAAATGATAGATTTACACAACTCTCAACTGACACTTTTTGTAAGAATGAATTGATTCTTGTTATAGTCAAACAATGTTGATATGCTGAAAAATGAGAGAGGTTATTAGGGAGGGACCCAATCTCCACCTATAGGTCTATACAAAATATTCATAGTTGTCACAAACTCTAATAACTACTTCATAATAGGTTGGCAATTTTTTTCTCTTAGGGAATGTAGCTTGGAAGGATTGAGAGACTAAGGAAATGAATAGGGGCCTCTCCTAGAATTGACCTACCCACTTGGACATGTTGATGCAGTTGATTTGGCCCCAAAATGCATGAAATGCAATATATGTTGTTGACATGTTTACACTACTCTAAACTAATGCTTTTTTCATGAATACATTCATTTTGGACATTGTTGACACCTTGTGCCACCCCTCTTTTTCTTGCATGGCCCAACAACAAAAGATGATCTGATAGATCCTATATGGTTCACAATTCTCAAAAAATACCTTTGGTGGTTGCAGTACCTTTTTTCCAAGTTGCCGTCAAAAACCCATTAAATGGCTATATCTTCCTCCTTTTCCTTCTTCAAATCCTTTGAGGTTTTGGGTCTTGAACAGACATTTGGACTAAGGTCCAAATCCATCTTTGTTCCTTGATTTCACATTCTTCTTTCTCATATTTCATCCTTTTGGACTTTTGGGTCTCAAGCAGACTTTTGGATTAAGTCCACAAGTTCGTTCCCCTCTTAAGTTTTCGCCTTCTTCTTTTCTTCTTTGGTCCCATCAAACTTTTGTGACTCACTTAGAAATTTGCACCATTGGCCTAAATGTTCCTAGCCTTTCTTCTTCCCCACTTCCATTTCTTATTTTCCTTTTAGAATTTCAGACTTTGATTGGAAATTTGACTCCAAAGTCCAAACGTCTGGCTTCTTTTTTTGATTCTGACCTTTTCCTTTGTCGAGACTTCAGACCCTTTTTGGACTGTATGATTTTTGTCCTAAATTCCAAGTTTGGTTTTTGTTCCTACTCTCGATGACCAGTCCTTTTGCAAAATGTTGATACAAGGGGCATGTGTCATGTTCTAATTGTAGTGTGTGCCTCCTTTACAACACATTTTCACTTATCTAGTGAAAAACTATTATGTGGTGGTTTGATCAAATTTGACGTGTGCTATCTCTTCATTATAACTTGCACTCTCTCCACAACGTAATTTCAATTCTTCAATGCATAAAGAAAATGCAAATGGAAACAAATGGTGATGTGTGGCGGTCTCACATTGTAGTGCATAAATCCTTCACACTACATGTTCATTTTCAGCATGAAGGAAATATGTGCTAGATGGTGACCAACGACAATTGGACAAGTGGCAGCTTCTCATTACAGCATAATTTTGGAAAGTGAATATCCTCCTTGAATGTGTTGATACCTAGGTGGTTGAAAAGTAAAATACACGTGGATTTTTTTATTGGGGCACATTTTTCCTTTGCACCGTAATTTTACCAAAAGAAAATTTAAATGATTTATGCTAGTCTTAGGGAATGCATTGATTGTCGATCTTTCAACAAACATTTTAGATCAATGGCTTGAATTCAAATCGAATAATGACTAGCAATGTTGCTTTGCAAGAGACCAACAATAGTGTCACAACAACATTCTCAACTACCAAATTTAATCTTTCTACTTGCAAATCCAATTTTTGTGCGAATTTCCACACCTTATTCAATGCAAAAGTTGCATCCATACCTCTCTTTTATGTTTCAAAGATATGTTGGTATGTGGCGACTAATCATGCCATACTGTACACCCTGACATGTATCCTTGTCGGGGTCTGGGGTCGGGCCAGGCCTTGGGCGGGGGTTCGGGGGCGGCAGCCCCTAAGAAAAATT
>VDFB02133849.1:0-24926 GCA_007258455.2 Sequoia sempervirens | reverse complement strand
GAGCGCCAACTAAGTCGAAGGAAATATTAAAAGATGCAAATAAATGATATTTTAATATTATTAAATTGCCTTTTTGGAGAAATTTGAATTTCTCATGAAGGTCTATATATTTTATTTGGGAGTTATTTTGGAGGTATGGGATTGTGATTGTTGATGAAGTTTTTGTCTAAGAGTGGAAGCCAAGGGTTTTCAATCCTCGTGCCATTGGAGAACGTTACTTCTTCAGTGTTTGCAACCATTTGACGCAGTGCAATACCTATTGAATTTGGTATTCTGAGGGCATCATTCAGATGTTCTATTGAGCAGATCAGAGAGACCAAGGGTTTGATTTTTTTTGTTCAGAGATTCTTGAGTTAAGGGAAAGGCGATTGCAGATTGCCTTATAAAAATAAAAACCAGATTTGAATAAGGGGGTATGGCTGAGTGTTTCTCAGCCTTTTATTGCAGCAGGTCGGCCTTTCAAGGAGAGGGGCGATTTTTAGTCTTGAGGCTTCAAAAAAATCAATAAAAATCATTAAGAGGGGCGCCCAGGCTTGGGGAAGACACCCAGGCTTGGGGAAGACATTTGCACCATCTGTGATAAAAAAGGCAGCTTGCAGAGGGAGAATCAAATCATTATTGAGTTGTTTTTTTGGCTGAAAGTGATAATCAGCAGCTGCATGTTATTCTATTGAATCGGGTATGGCTGTAATAACTTATTCTATTGAATATTGATCAGAATAAATATATATTGGAGGAGTTAGTATCATAGTTGCTAGTATTCCTTTATCTTTTTGCATTTTATTTCCTTGTATTTATTTCATAAAAACACAAAAAAGCAAAAAAACCTCATAAAACATCAAACACAAAAAACAAAAAATTAGCATCAGAAACAAGGGCATGAAGTGTTTTACAATTTTCAAGTGAGAAAACAAAAAAAAATCTATTTTTTGTGTTCCATCTAGAGCATTGATTGTGCTACATTATTGCCGATTTTACCAAATTTTACCATTGAGAAGGATGTGAGTAATCATGCATGTCTACTAGGGCAGTTGCGACTATAATATCTGACAAAGTTCCTCTATCATTCATGCTATTCTAAATCTCCCATCCTTAGCCTCAATGGGACAAACTTTTCTAAAAAACCTATACTTGCCCATTACCCAAGAAACGAAGTGAAAAAAAATAGAACCATTAAGCTAGATTTCAGGACAATTATTTCCCAAAGCTTCTCAACAAACATGTCTACAAAAGTGACAACTAAAGGAACTGCTATATAGAAGGGAAATAGCAGCTTGACTCAAGACTTATAAATGTGCCCATTGACTTCTGGTTGGTAGGGAAAGTTGCCATTAAATCTTCACTTGTGTGCAGAGTATCAGAGAATATGAACTACATTAAAATAGAGCCTTATGAGACTGATATGAACTCTTAAGCAAGCATCTCCTAGAGGCAAATTTTTGAAAGATGAACTCATCAGTATTTATAGTTTATATGCCTAGACTTCTACATATCATAACTATGCTTGAATCATAAGAACAACTTGAGACAAGCTCAAGATTAAAAATAGAAATTGTAGGCCTAGACACCGTGAACAGAAACAAAACACCAAGAAATGCTATTACAATTTAAATGTGATTAAAACCTCAGACTCGAGATGCCATTTCCATACAACTCATACAAAATAATCAATTGACTCCAAGCTAAAATCCCCAGATCATTTGGCACCACAAGATTTGTCATGTCACACCTTAACAGCTGTAAGCCTTTTTATCTCATTTCCCACGTGATCAACAAGGAGAGGCAAACACGCAGGTAGTTCAACTTGAAGGTTGTCACCAAATGCTGAAATAACCAATCCCATGCAAGAAATTCACACTCCTTGACCTCCTGTATATAGAAATCCAGAATCAGATAGAAAAACAACACAACCTATGGACAAATAAAATATCTAGCAATCAAAATCACACATAGGAGATAATACAACATTCATTTTGGGTTCTAAGTACATAAATATTACTGATATTAGATCGGAAAGAATCAAATCCGACAAAAGGGAAAGAAGGCTAAAGATCTGACCTGATCCTGATCTTGATTTGTCAAGCGCATCAAAATGGTACTGTAAATGGGATGAACATATGGCTTAAAATCAAAAACAGGTGGCTGCAATGAAAAATTGCTTTGTCATTTAAGAATAAATCATAAAACATAGTCAGTTGGAAATAATGGCATTCATTGCATATACTAATAATCATAGTTGAAAGACTCGCCAATTGCAAAAACTCGCCAAGCTCGGAAAAAAACAGTACGGAAAAAACTCGGCAACTTAAAAAATTGCTTAAACTTCATTAAAAACACATTTTTTTTGCAAAATTCAAAGATAAGATGCATCCAATGAGTCAATAAAATGAGTAAATAGAAGAAACAAGCTGAATCTAGTTATATTTGATTGATTTGAAAGAAAATTAGATACAAAATCGCATCCCCATGTGGAATGCTCAATACGCTGATACTGATAGTCTGAAACAAAATGAAAATAGCAAATAGTTTTTGTAAAACTGAAAGTAAATACAACATTAATATATTTCAGCTTTTACAAATTCACATCTTCCTCTTCCCATGTCTAGTACTTCTCACTACGGGAGAGGGTGTAGTCGTAGGCATCTGCTGTGGCTGCTCAACCTCCATCCTGGGTGTAGAGGCTACTGCTGGTGGCTCTGGCACTGCCAATGACTCCTCCTCAGGGTCATCCTCAATGTCATCCAATGAGAATGCAAATCCACCCCCCTCCTCCATTGCCTGTCGCTCAAAGTCATAGATCTCATCCTCGGAAAACAATGAAGGTCGATCATCTTGCCCTGTCCAATCATTGTATGGATCTATCTCATCCAAATCAATTGGATCATCTGATATTTCCTTAACCTGTTTTGTGCGCAGCCGAAGATTATATTGCACATATACAAGGTCATTCAGGCGTTTTTGAGCTAGTTTGTTCCTTTTCTTTGTATGGATGGCCTCAAACAAACTCCAATTACGCTCACAATTGGACGAACTACAAGGCTGTGATAAGACACGGAGGGCAAATTGTTGGAGATGTGGGGTATTTCCACCCCAATTTGACCACCAAACATCTACAAAAAACAAATTAAGAGTTACAAGAGAACTTAGAAACTTAGAAAGGAAAGTCAAAACTCAAAAGTTGAAAACATATTTTATCAAATTATCAATATTTGTAACTTGTAAATTTCAAATTTTATACCTGGTGGCTGATTGTGTATTGCTCTCTTTGCTAGCTCTAAAGAGAAGAGTGCACCCCTTTTTTCTCTATAACTTTGGATTTCATTAACAATGAGGTCTCCCGCGTCAAGGTCAGGTGACATCCTTTGAATGCACTTCATGAGGCCCTCCATAACCTCTCTAGAAGGATCTGAGTAGGTGCTTGAATGGAAGAAATGAGGGTTCAAGAAGTACCCTGCTGCATGGAGGGGTTGGTGGAGTTGATGGTTCCACCTCCTGTCAATAATCTCCCAAATGGGATCAAATTTGAGGCTGTCCCCTTTATAATAATTTCTTATAGCCTCCTTGGCCCTATCCATGGCCTCATAAAGATATCCCATTGGGATTTTATCCCCATCCACCAAGCGGAGCACTCTAACCAAGGGCTCTGACACCTACAAATTACAATATAAAAATGCAAAAAGATTAGAGTTTCAAATTTACAATGAAAGACATTAAAAAATTTATTCAATTTGAATTCAAATTCAAAGTTTTGAAATTGAAGTTACCTTCACAATCTCTGCTGCCCTTTGTGCAAATTGGGTATCAAACACAATTTTTGACACCTTATCTCCTTCAGGCTTCTTCGAATAGGTTGAGTCCATCCATGGTTGACTCACAAACATTTGTTTTAAAGAAGTCAAAGAACTAAGAATGCTTTGCAACGTTAAGAAAATCGTTGCAAACCTTGTGACACCTGGCCTCACCAATTCTTTCCCATGGGTGTGCTCCCTCATCAAGCGAAGAACCCAAGGGTGATTGTAGATATATTTAGTGATCCTTCTCGCGTCCTCTACAACTAGTGTGACCCAATCTAGTTTTCCTATGTCCTCCAAAAGAAGGTCAAGGACATGGGCTGCACATGGTGTCCAAAAAATTGAGGGGTGTCTATCTTGGAGGAGTCTTCCTGCTGCCACATATGCTGCTGCATTATCAGTTATGATTTGCACAACATTTGCAATCCCCACCTCCATGCAAACTTCCTCCAACATCTTAGCCAAATTTTCTGCACTTTTTACAATGTGGGAGGCATCAATTGATTTTAAGAACACCACCTCTTCTTTGCATGCAACCAAGAAATTAATGATGGTACGGTTTTTTCCATCCGTCCACCCATCAGAAAGAATAGAGCAGCCATATTTTTGCCATTTTTCTTTTTGCTCCTCTACTGCTGCCCTTGCCCTTTCAGTTGCATTAGCAAGCAACCTACAAGTACAAAGTGAAATTAAGTACACAATTTTAATTTGTAAACAAAAAAAATAGCTTAAATTCATCATAAATTAAACTTAAAAAACATAAATTAAAGAACATAAACTAACCTCCCACTCAAGTCCATGCGAGAAGGCGCCTTGTAGCCTTTTCCTGCAACTGTCAATGCGGTGACCAAATTCTGCCAGTAAGGAGAACTCGCCACATTGAAAGGGATATTGTTAAAATACCAAAAATCTGCACAAGCAATGTCTGCTTGCTCATGCACCTCCCTATTCCATCCAGTCGCCTCTAAGGAAGGTTGTGCACCAGGTGTGTTTCTAGGCACAAAATAACTATCCAACCGTGTAGGTCCTGCAGTTGCCCCTACCCCTGGTGCTCTACTAGAGGAAGATGAAGGGATGGAGGTCGAGGTGTTAACGGATTGCCTTGACCTTCGCACACGTGGGCCACGAAGAGAACCCACTATCTCCTGAGTAACATCATAATCATCATCCGACTCAATTGGAGCACCTTGAGAAGAGGCAATGGTTGCTTGCATTGCTGCTCTTGCCTTCTCTCTTTGCACTTTTTTTTCTTCTGCAGCTGAAAGTATGGCATTCATATGTCTTTTTATTTCTTCTGTGGTTTCAGGACATTCCTTAGCATCACGTTGAGGGATGCCTGCAAGGTGGTACTTGAGGCGATTGATGCCTCCACAATATACTTTTTTACATGGAATGCAATATACTGTGCCAGGTATGGGTCCTAGATAAGCATACTTCCAGGCAGGATCTCTAGCTCCTGGAGGACGTTTGCCTACAAATCCTGCAGGCACGGATGGGACAGAGCCTGAGGCAGAAGCAGGTTCAGAAGCCATTATCAATTAATTATTAACCTACACAAAGTGAAAGTCAAAGCACAACTTGTTAGTTTTTGATAGAAAATTTAAAAACAAGCTAAATTAGATTAAATCAAATGAGATTACTTTAAGTTTAAATTACTAAAAATCTATCACTAGATTCTAAACATTTTTATAACAAAAAAATTGGATTTAAAAAAAAAATAATAACTAGGGTTTCAAAAAAATGTGAAAAAATGTAAAAATCTGAAAATTACTTCAAACTAGTAAAAAATTAAGCTAATCTAAAAGATTGTAAGCATGTTATTCAACAAAAAAGAGGATTCAAAACAAAAAAAATAACTAGGGTTTTAAGAAAATTTAATAAAAATGAAAAAATCAGCGAAATATTTAAAAAAATAAGAAAAATTCATAAAAAAATCTTGTTTCATGAATCTAAATGCATTTAAATCATTTTCACACTACATTTAGATGATTTTTAAACATAGAACCAACAAGAATGAAGAATTTTTTTTTAAAAAAGAAAGAATAAAAAAAATGAGAAACCTTACTTGGAAATCCAATTTGCCTTCTAAATTCGATGTAAATGCCCTTCAAATCTTGTCTTTTGGATGTAAAATTGCTGCAAATGAGTGCACAATGCCTTGGAGATGTTTTTTGCTGAGTCTAGAATGAGAATGAAAGAAAAAAATAAACTTAAAATTTGCTTTTTAGCAGCTACCTGGGCATGTGAATGGTCGCGTGGGTTTTTTTCAAAAACTCGCCGTACATTCTGGAAAAACTTGCCAAAAGTACAGCGAGTTTTTCTAAAATGTACGGCGAGTTTTCCAAGCGTACAATTGCCTGGAAAACTCGCTAGGCCAAAAAACTCGCGAGTTTTTGGCGAGTCTTGCAACTATGCTAATAATATCAAAATAACAATCTTATAGTCGAAAATTATGGACGAATTGCCTTAACCAGTTCTCCACAGACCCTCAGTGCCTCTGCTGTGACTTTGTAGTAACGATCACTTGCAGCAGAAAGAATGGTTCCAGACAGGGCCTGAGACAAGTTTGCATTAGACGATAATTAGCCAAAGAATTTGTTGTTAGCTGACCACAAAATTTTCTAAAAGGCAAGAATACAGGAGAAAAAATCTAGCATGGAAAAAATATTAGAGCAGTTCAGATTTCTTGAGATATGACTGTACAAAGTGTGCACAAACCATCATTTTGACAAAAACAAAAAAGCAGGTAACAAATAATGTTCCCTATATTCAAATTGAGAGACTCCAAATACTCTCTAACAGCTAGATGATTAAATGTATATGAATATAAAGAAAATATTCCAATAGAATCTCAACATGAGAGCATGGTACTAGAAAACCAGGAACTCCAGCTACACATGTTTCAGTCAAAAGCACTTCAATATGGCACTTTGTGTGTATGGTTATGGAACCATTACCTTGATGTAGGGATGAAAGACAAAGGGCGAGTGTGAAGCCATGACAAGTCTAGTGAATACAAGGGCCTCAATCTTAAGATTTGAGTTTGACGAGTTGTCCTGATACAAGACACTATTCGGAAAAGGGACCACAATAGATAATGAGAATACAAAATCTCAAATAAAACATATGTTCTTTATCTTACATTAAGTGCTTTCTC
Source organism: Sequoia sempervirens (assembly GCA_007258455.2). Lineage (NCBI taxonomy): Eukaryota > Viridiplantae > Streptophyta > Pinopsida > Cupressales > Cupressaceae > Sequoia > Sequoia sempervirens. Next base: position 17,978 of record VDFB02133849.1, on the reverse strand, counting down.
AATTCCAGGTACCAGGGAGCCTATATGGTCAGCTAAGCAATCAGGTAGCACAACCACAAGCTCCTTCAATACTGAAAATGCCCCAACCTGCATAAACATTCTCAGATCAGGATAGTAATTGCAAATTTTTACATAAACATCAAAATACAAGGAAAACTGGAAGAATAATCACAAGGCTTTTCATATGCGAAAGGAGTATGTATTGTTAAATTTAGTCAATCAGCACATTGCATGTATTGTTAAGTTTAGTTAGTTAACAGTTGCATGTAGTTTTTCGTTCAGTTTACTCTTGTGTAATTTTCTATATAAAAGACAAACTCCGATCATATTATATAGAAGTTGGGGCTTTCCATATTTATCTTGTGTATGATCTGTAGATCATTATTCTTTGTTATTTACATTGCTGCTCTATTCCTTTGACTTGGTCATATACAAGAAATATAGAAAAAGAAGACACCAAAAATATAGATTTACCTTGTATACTTAATGAAGTAGTCAATGGTTTTGTCTTTTTGCCAGCCACCATAGGTAGAAGCCCATGCAGGAAGAGAACTATGGAAAAGAGTCAGCATAACACGCAATCCATGAGTATGGACTCTTTCCACAAACCATCTATATTGATCCAATGCTTCTTGATTAATCCGCAAAATCATGATGAATAGGCCTTATGACAAGCTAAGTATAATTCTAAATGTCAATGTGGGGACACATACAAACAAAACATAACTATTATCCATATACATTTGAAAATGCATCCAAGAAAATGAGGCTATTTTTACAGGACTAAAGAAACTTATAGCTTCCTTAACACCATCAAGGGGTTCTTTTGGCATTATTCTGCTCCACTACCCATGCAAGAAACTGTTGCATTTGTCTCTTTAGCCAAATGTAGCTCTTCATCAGGTTTGTACCAGAAGCTAGTCTTTTCGTCTCTGCAGGAATGATTAATGTTAATTAAGTCTACTTGAAAATTTGAATTTATAACCCTATAAATGAAACAAACATAAGAATAACAGAGCAATTAGTGTTTAGAGAACTTACAGACAATGAACATTTGTTTGATGCCTGAGATTTGATAAAATAGTTGATGCTTGAGAGGATATTTCTACCCTACAAATGTCTAGATGGTCATGGAGACAATCATGGCATGACTCCAATGTATAAACATATCCTCCAAACTAACAGCAGATGAGAGAATAAAACATGAGCTTTGATAAAATATTTGATGCCTGAGAGGTTCATTGATCATTACACTTAAGTTATAGTAGCACTCCTGTCCAAAATCAACTAACTTAATTACAAAATGTAGCATAGCTCATATAGAGATTCACAGTTGCAGGGGGCTTAATAGGATTTTGACATTTGTTCCAATCCCCTTTGTAATGTCCCCAATCTATATTTTTTAATTTTTTTGATTTTTTATTGGTATTTTTCAGATTCAGAAAACCAAATAAAAAATGTAATTGTGAATTGAATTGAAAATAAGGACTGATAAAAAATAACAATCGGTTGGGAATGTCACCACAAACCCTCAAAATGTTGGGGTTTATCATTAATGCCCAAATTTAACCCTAGATTGCCAGAATTTGCCAAAATCTGATCTTTTAGATCAATATAAAATAAAGAGGGCAGATTATGTCAACTTGTACAGCAACAACCGATAAGGAACCTGATTTTCTTTTATTCACTTGCAATAGCTGGAAAGATTACAATAATTGATATGCAGATGTTGAAAGTATAACTCTCAGAACTACGTATAGCAAATATCAAACTCACTGAATATTATCCAGCTGATCCAATGTATTTGTTGACTACTTGATGATGAATGCTCTGATGTGTGGATCAAACCCCCTGAAATGGTGAGAGGCTGATAGGCAGCAACTAGATCTAAAAGTGGCACCTCCTCTATATGCAAATCTCCCTACAATATTTGGTGTGGCTAGCAGCATATGACTATGATACTAGTGCTAAACCACATCAATAGCAAACAGGCCGGCAATATTCATGAAATGTTGTTGTACAACTGCAAATGATGATGTGGGGTGGTGGCAAACAGCTAACAGCATAGTAAATTCAATGTTTGGAGTTAAAAACAGCTTGGGAGGCTCACGGTATGGTACAAACCCTTTCTCTCAGTTGTGAATCCTCAAAAGATGATAATTGCCCCTCCTTGGTAGTGTGTGACAGCTCACAAATGCTGCAATCTATCTGGTACAGCTCAACTACTTAGTGGATGACAGCAGCAAAATAATTATCCGCAAAAAACATCAGCTAGATGTGTGACTTAACTGAGCAACGAAGATTAGTGGAGCTCTCCTTGAAAAGTAGGTGGTGAATAGAATTGTGCCTGCTCCCTGCTACAAAATCTCACCCAATAAAACCAATATTAAATTCGCTTATCAAATTATAAATAGGATAAGCTTAAACTTAATGCTGCAAATTTCTGGATTATAACTGTGTGTAGTTTTTTGCATCAATGTTTCGGATCATACTCCATGATCCATGAGCATCCTGATGATGGATCATGGAGTATGATCCGAAACGTTGATGCAAAAAACTACACACAGTTATAATCCAGAAATTTGCAGCATTAATTGATCATGGACTGTGGAAACCTCATGCTATTAATAAGCTTAAACTTTCAATTCTTGAGATGTCAAAGCCCTAATTACTAACTTCTTTGACAATTTCTTGAATTTAACAAGACAAAGAGGCTCTGCAGAGGTGAAATAATATGCGGGTTTGTGAACTACTGCTAGACTTGGACAAATACGGCAACCCTAAACCACTTTTTGAAACCCTAGACGAGTAACCCCCATCCGAGACCTTCATGTCGCTTCCATCCTTGTTTGAAGTCACAGACAAGTAGTTTTGGGCAGCAACAAAAGCTGTATTGGCACTTCTCCTTAACCACCCCTTTGTGCATGGAGGGCTTGAGAGGCGTATTTCTGCGGGCGACAAACCTGTCAATGAGGGGCTCGTGATTATTTTTGGTGGCAATTGGTTGACTGCTAAGATTAGCGAGTTTGGCATGGTCAGTTCAGCCCACGGAATCATAGAAGGAATGAAGAAAACCAGAGATGGTGCAGACAATAATGGTGGCCACCAGGTCCTCCTCGAGGGCCGTTTGGTCATTGTCGACGTGTTGGCCCAGAAATTGCTTCTAGTAGCTTCTCACATTAACTATAATGGTCCCAAATTATTATGGCAATTTAATTTTCCAAGTTTTTAAAAAAAGAAAAATGAATTATAACACTATGATAAATAATTTTTAAATATAAAAAGAAGTTTTTAAATTCAAACTATAGACATAAAAAGAAGCATATTTAAATTTTACAATCTGATTGGTCAGCAGGTTACTATTGCAATTGTTCAATAATAGAGCTACTCCAACCAATACAAGATGTATCTGTGTGGTTTACAATATACCATGTGAATTTTTGGGTTGTTGGTAGCAGTATTGTAGATGCATATTTTTTTCTTTCGACTCTACCTTGGATTTCCTGTTTTTGGAAACTTAAAGGGCCTGTTTTCTGGTCATCTTATTGCATACATTTTTGTATATGTCAATCTTTTGAGTTTTATTTAAAAATATTACAACATGATGATGGATCATGAGATAATGAGCCCAACGTAAAGGCATCTAAAATTACATGAAGTGGTGGTTAGAAATGGCTAATGGACAAATCATCAAAATTAATCACTTTTTCCTTGTTCATTCTACCAAATACAATTCAAGATAGGATCCTAAATAGTTGCAGTCCAGTGAAAACATTGACTTGATAGTGTCCATTGGCTGCCTTGTAAACATTGGGATTTTTAAAAATTTTTGGCATTTGCCTTTTTGGTATCACTTTGTTTTTGATTAAGCAGCATTTACAGGGTGCTGTACCCTTTACACGGAAAGCCCTCAGGGCCAAAAAGAAGCTAGTTCAAACCAAAAATGAACTAGGAAAAAACAGGAGCCACAAGGGCCCAGTAGAATAGAAACAGACCACACACAAAAACAACTGACAGACAGTTGTTGAACAATAGATGAGGACTAGACAACCCTAGAACCTGAGGGGACTAATTTGACTCTCTTCACCTTAGGCCATGTAGAAGCGATAGATTTGGGGAGTCCCTTTTTCCTCCTACGCACGATAGACCAGTAAGACTCATAATTGAAGTCCACCGAGCGAGGCGAGAGGAGCGGATCCTCAACAGCCACCATGGGCAAAGAGCCACCCGACAACGCAGAAGAGGAGACAGGAGCAACTGAAGGATCGACAAAAGCATTCAATGAGGGTCGGGTAGGCATTACTGAAGCATCGACAGCAGTTCGAGGTAATAATGGTTCCATGGATGGGAAAGTCATTATAGGAGCTTGGCAAGACATAGACTCCCTAGAAGAATCAACACAGTTGTCTTCCTTGGATGAGTCATGCGAAGAGGGAGAGCCCATCGTGAGATGGTCCGTGAGAGCATCCTTCCACCAAGTAGCAGCGCCCTTGCGGCGGGCACGAGGCCAACTAGAGGCCAAATGACCAATGGAGAAACACCTCCTGCACCGAAAAGAGGGGGCCCTCATAGTCCAGAAGTTGCTTCCAAGGTCTGTCTTCCACCAATAAGACCACATAACCATGGAGTGGTTTGGAGATGTCCAAATCAACTAAAATACGAGCCACTATAGTATCCCCAAGACCCCGAGTTGTAGAGTCCACCGTCAAAAAACGTCCAATGGCATTGCCAATAGCTTCATAACAAGAATCCTCCCAAAATTGGAGAGGGAGATTTGGCAGTCAGACCCAAACTGGTCTGGTATTCAACGGCTCCGTAAGAGGATTGAAAGAGTGGGACCAAGGTTTGATGGACAACGAATGAACACCCCACATCCACCCCCTGTCCAACACTTAGTCACGCTTCGTGGAGGAGGCGAAGGTTGCCAAGAAGAACCCCCTTGCGCTGGGATAGAGTTCAATCTGCCCAGAGACAAAGGCTTCCGGGAGACGAAAACCCAATCATGGAGATTAGGAAGGGAGGGCCACAAGCCGTTAAACCTGTAGACCACACCCTGCTTCAAATAGTAATCCTCATTTTCAGCCACCTCAAGTCCACAAACCACAATAGGGGAAGCACAGGCATAGGCCAAAGGCTTAACCCTAGCCGGAGTAGGAATCTGAGCACCATCTTTAGACACAGCCTCAGAAAAAGACTCCCATAGGCAGCCCGAAGTGCCATTAAAGCCAGCAGCGGGCGGCACCACTGAAGGAATAGGGGGGGCAGACCCCTGCAAGGCTAGCACAGCAACCGTGTGCAAAATGCAGCCTGTGGCATCAGGAGTAGCAGCATCAGCCACCGTCCCAGCAACATCCACCTTTGACAGCACCTCGCTCTTGCACAGCACAGACACAAGTTTCCCATTGCAAGTTATTCCTTATATTTCTTGAAATAAAAGAGAGTTATTCCAAAAAATAAAAAATAAAAAATAAAAAAAACTATGTTTTGAAAATTTTAATAGCCAGCCTTCGTCCCCAAAATTCAGATTTTTTTTGCAATCCTCAAAACCCCATTCCAGGTCTCTGAAACATGGAGAAACACTCAATAAAATTGCTTGTAAAAATAGGATATTCTTTGGGAGGGTGAAGACCAATTAGTTTGGCTGCGTTTGACTTCTTCAAAAAATCAAAAACTTCATCACCTCTTTCTACTTGTTTGTCAACCCTTTAACCACAAGTCCAGAATCCACTATATCAAGATTGAGGAGACTGGATGGCCCATAGAATCCTATAGTTTTTATACTGTATCACAATCTAATATTATTGGTTTCTGATTAAAGTTGTTTAAGTTTTCAATTATTACAAGCTTTGATTGTATTTTTGATATCCTCTCCAGTTGTTGGTGTTTAATAGTAGTGCTAGATGATTGAAAAAATGTATGTTCTTGAAGCTTCCCTGCTCTAAAGGTTGAGATTGTAAAAACTAAAATAATATCTCTTCTGTCTACATGAATAGGGTTGCCACTTTTCTGGTAGTTAATAGCAGAAACAGAGATGAAATATATGCATTTGAAGCTGCTCTGCACTAGAGGTGGAGCGTGTAAATAATAGCATCTTTTCTTTCTACGCAAAGAGGCTCCCGTTTTTCTTCTATATCTTGCGAATGTTTAGGTGAAATACATTATAAAATATATGAAGCTTCCCTGCTCTAGAAGCGGAGTTTGTAAAAAGTACACTCTGTTCTTTCTATGTGAAGAGGACTGTCACTTTTCAAGCAAAAGGGCTACTACATAAAGGTTGTCAGCAACAGAGCTTTGGAAACAATTTTTGATTTCCTTTGGTACTTGTCCATAAGGGTGAATTAGAATCGTGTGAGTCCAGATTACAGGTAACAATCATATCATGCCCTCCAATCTGTAAGCCACTTCTGCACTGTTATGGAAAAGAGGAACTTTCATTTGTTTTAATCGTAAAATACTTATTTGCTCCATTATACTTTTGAGTGTCTCCTTATGTTGCTATTCCATTTATAATCAAGTGATATTTGTGATTGTTATTCCCTATATTGGCTGTAGTTTCTGAGATATACTAGTATTAAATGTATCTGATATCAATTGCATGTTTTGTTTACTTTACTATCTCTGTAAGTTCTTGATGGATTGGGACAGAAGGCATTTTTTTATAAGCCAAATTGTGGATTTTCATTACAAAGCTATATTACCAGTTTGGGTTTGGGGTCCTAGTTCAACAGTTCTCCCACTTTTTCCCCAGGTTTGTTACGGCTAGTATGTATATAAAAAACCATAATTTCAATAAAAAATTGACATTTTCCTCATTTTCCACCTTTTGGTAGATAATGGCCCAAAAGGATTGTAATTGGCAAAATTGGTTATCTGAATATGTAATTTGTTTGCACAGATGAAGGAGATACAATACAAAATGTCGCATTAATACAATACAGAATGTGATGCTTCAGCATTAAAAATGATCCATCAACTTTCAACTGCCAATGACTTGATACTTGTTGTTTTTGATATTATGTATCAAATTATACATTTTGATAATCAAGGAATGAGCAAGTATTATCCAGCTACTTATTTTTTCCAACTGCATAATTTGCGTTATTTCTGATGGCATAATTGACATAGTAATCTAAAAACTTTGGGTGGATTCTATTTCTGAGTGCAAATGTGTTAATTGTGAGGTTCTTCTTCAACTTCTCAATTAAAACAACTTAAACAAAACTAAACGTAGTTGAAATTCTAAGTTTGATCACTACTTTTCTATACGCTTTCTTCTCTAAACCAACAAGCTTCACACTCACCGGCAGGATCTTGATGCCTTACACGCGTTGAGTTCCTTCCGGTTTGTTTCGAGCATGTTGGTTGATAAAGGAATGTGTATAAAAAAGTGGGAGTGAGGAAAGTTTGAGTTGTAACGAAGTATGCACGTCCAACAATAGCGTGGCACATGAATTTATTTTGCCTTGAATTTAATAACTCAAACAAAATTATTGAAGTTTATTAAACTTTTGTATGCTAGATAAGTAGTTGTGTTGATAGGAAGAATTCTAGTGGGTTAAGTATGCAGAAATTCTACCGTGAGGTAAGGCAGTTAACTATCATATTAATGCGACTATTCTGCTACAGCCGAGGATGAGTCTTTTGCAAAAGTGAAGTGAATGCATGCAACAGTATTCTGGTGTTGATAGTGCAACAAAAAACTACAATCTATTTTAACAATGTGATGCATAGAGTGGAAGACAGGAAACAGTTTCTTGAAAATAGTAACTAAATTTGGCAGAAGCTTTGCTAGTAACTTCTCCAGAAAATAGAGCTGTTCTTCAGAAAGCTTGAAAATGTCTCCAGGAAATCTATGACACTGGTGAGGTTGTCTGCCTTGAAACTATTTATGAGAAGTTATGATATTCTCAACTATTGACATGAAATGACATCTTGGGTCTTCTTTATTGCTCTTATGATCTAACGTATGCATAAATGTACCCACTGGCTCTTGCAAGTGGATCCATCTTTATCTAGAGTTTGATCTGGAAATTTTGTATCAATTCCAGCTATGTGTTAGGAAAGATGTTATGAGCTAGTTGCAGGGTTCGACAGTGGGATGCAATGGCATTCATACCCCAACTATTGACATGAAGTGGCATTTTCAGTCTTCTTTGTTGGTCTATAATCCAATGTGTGCATAAAAATTCCAGCTGTGTAGGAGAGATGCCATGGGGTAGTTGCAAAGTAGGAAAAGTAAGAAGAATTAAAGTAGAGTTGCTGGTATAGGCCCCAGAATATTATTCCCAGGTTCAGATCTTTCTTCATTGTAACAGAGCTGTACCATATTTTTGAAGCTTTGCACTGTCAAGATGTTTATGGTAGAAAAATCATGTATCCACTGATAACATTTAAAATTAATTTATAAATATTCGAATATCCACTATAGGCTGGGACTGACTTAATGCGTTAAATAGTTTGAATTTCGGGGCTTCTTCATATAGAAAACCAAATTTTTTTCCACTAAACAGTCCAGGTTTACTTTCCTTAAAGCTTTACTCCAGTTTGATTGTTTTTTTGTCAACTGACCCAACAGTCAATTAATTTGTCTAACCTCTAATTAAGTAGGTTTTACTAATTATGAAAAAAATATTTTGATGCAAGTGCATACATAAGTCATGTTTGCAACAAATATACTAGAATAATCAAGCACATCCATCACTCATTTGAAAGAGATATAACCATGCTATTACATTCATAACGAGTCCAAACATCCAACTCAATAAGAGTATTATAGCTTCAATAAATTAGTTGAATTAAAAAACACAATGGAATTGTTCATGTTACACATACACTCTGCCAAGCAGTCTCTCAAGCTTTCGACATCTCTCATTTACTTTCCAAGCAGACATCAATATCATTTAAATGGAATATGAGTCAGACCATTTTGGAATATCAGTATTACTGTTTCATAACACAATTATGTAATCACAAGAGGTACTAATTACATGTCAAGCCCAGTCATGGATCTCAATCAACACAAAAGAAATGCAGGGATTGCAGTCCTTGCTAAGTTTGACATGTCAGGTAGACAATGCTGTATTGCATTTACAATTTAGAAATGCATACACAAAGAGAATATATGCAATAAGATGACCAAAGAACTCAAGAGATTGACATATACAAAATTGTATGCAATAAGATGACCAGAAAATAGACTCTTCAAGTTTCTAAAAACAACGAATCCAAGGTAGAGTTCAAAGAAAAAAATATTCATCTAGAATACTGCCACCAACAGCCCAAAAATTCACATGGTATATTGTAAACCACACAGATACAGTCCACATTGAAGGACGAACTAGTTTACAACTAGGCATGTCTAACTTATAAAAATAACAAAGAGATATCCATACAACTATGTAGATTTTTATGTCTGAAGCCAACAAACTTCAGACTTTCATTCCATGAATACAAATGGCTAATACATGCATCCTCTTCCTTGCAATATAGACATATTAGATTATCAAAATAATGATAATTTACAAGGCATATCAGCTGAAAGGAAAACTGTTTGACAAAAATGTTTAAAATGTGTTTGTTGAAAGACTTAAAATTCAGGGCTTGCACCTCCTGATCACCATAGACACTATAAAATACAATCACTGGACAATATCACCAATTTCGAACTTCAAAACTAAATAATGTTCAAGCTAAGTGAAACCATGATCACAAATTGCTATTTTCCTCAATGTTGAAGATCATAAGTGAGATCAAAAGAAGTAAAAGATAGATTGCACTCATCTCTAAATATGTCAAAAGTTAGCATGATTGTCAAATAAGATATATTTAATCCCCGAAGTTATTTCCATGCCAGTAGAATCAAATATCTTGCAAACCAATTTTTGCACATAGTAGGATGGCCGCACTGAGATATGAAATAGCAATGTACTATGATATGCTTGCGCTAAAGCTCTAGCAGGAAATAAGCCTCAAGATTGCAATTTTTTCCAACCGTTATATTTGTATCAGTTATTTTGAAATATTACTACAAACTATAGAACAAAAGAAAGAGGAGATCGTATTGCAGTTCAACAATAGATTTATAGAGAAAAGAGAGATGATTATCTTTCAATATGTATACAACATAATCCTTTTCAATCAGCAAGAGCTAATAGCATGCACCTTTGGAAATGATTTTATTAGACCATTTTTTCAAACTGCTTGCTTACATAATAATCTAAGTGGAGAAAGCATAATCAGGATATAATCTAACTGGAGAATAATATCCAGGCTAGTGAATGTGGAGGATCCAGGCTGTAGATATAACGGTTCGTTGAGTCAAGGTAACCAATGGTAGAATGGGAATAGGGGAAAGAGTAATAAAAACAGAAATTAGATGCCTCCATCTAGTCAACTTTCTCAGAATTTGACTATTCAATTTGTCATTTTTTTTCAAAGCTGGGTTGTCATACTTCAAAGTATTCCGGTCACAAAAATAAAAAATGAAGTCAAATGATCTTTGGATGGAAATCCATGCAATTGACTTGGAAGATTGCTTGCAACAGTGGTTTACTAAAATGGCCAAATGGAAGACATATTGTGAGCTGATGGCCTATAGATGCACATTGTTATTTCTTCAGTGTTTCATGTTATCAAACATTCAGCGTGAAAGCCACGATGTTTGTGATGCGGAAGAGTGACTAGAGGCTCTGCAATTCTTATCTACTGAGTGTAGATGTTTGGAAGAGTATTTATGGTCCTGGTGCTATTAAACTATGACAGTGTATGCTAGAATCGAACTTAGGTGCTAGACTAGAACCAATTGTAAACTATTATAATGAGTGTTCATCTCGAGACATTTTTACTTGGTATTTGAAGGACACAACGATTTATTGTCTGTGCAAAAGAAGATTCGATACGAGCAAACAAATACTTTGCAGGGAATTGTGTACCAATGTTCTGCTATTATCACAAAAGGAAGTAAAGGGATTTTTATTTTATTCTATGCATATGCCACATAACCAGAATAATTACCCAGCATATACTTGAAGGAAACATAGAGAACAACTGTTTTCATAGGTGGTGAAGTAGAATTACATTCATAACTGTTTCTATATGCTAAGACATCAAAATTATAATATACGATGTCACTTGTTCTAGGTCTGGAATTGTAAATGGCCAAAACAGTGTTTTTTGAAAATGTATAATAGCAGTATAGTAGCTTTAAAATTAAGATGTCTGCAACATGTGAAGAACGGAGATATCAATTCTAACATCACAATGCCACAAAATTGTAATCCATAAAATACCAATTCCAATTATATAGTGTAGACAACATGTAGAATGGGAGGAACAGTACTATTTCAAGGACCAATCAGCTGGTTGACTGATAAATATGTAGTTTTCTCCTTGTATTCTTGGCTCCCTGCAATATCAGTAGTATGATTAATGTAAGAGAAATAGTTTTGTAAAATTTTAGGTAAAGTGTTAAAATATCGGAGAAAAGAAGTATTTGCATGAGTATTCTTTTGACCTTGTGGTGGCATTTGTTGTTCATTCGCTGAGGCAAATGGCATCGGTAATGACATTGTTTTGGTTGAGGTTGAAATGGCATTTGATGCTGAAGTCTCGTAGTGTGAATATAATTGCTGATTTATCTTTGATATAGTCTTCATAATTCATGGTTTGGAGAGTGGGCAATAGTTGCTGCATGGTGTGCTTTTCAATAGAACAATGGATTGTCTGTTTGTCGTATGTTGTGATAGTATTTTTTAGATGCAAAGAATATATGTAACTGACTTCTTGGTCACATTGATTGCAGTGGACAGTCTTCTCCTCAAGTATGCTTAGGTGACAAATTTGTAATTGCATTTTGGACAAAATGCATGAAATGAATTTGAGAATGCATTTGCTACTCTTAAAGTGTCAGAAACCTGTAACATGTGTTTGAATATTGTTAGAAGAGGCAAAAAAATACAAGTTTGAATGTAAGAGTTTAAAAATTTGGAAGTAGTTACCTTAAATGTTGAGTGTAGTAAGCTATTCGGCTTTTCCATTGTTCTTTTGTCATTCAATTTGTAGATAAATGTTGAGTGGCTTGTGTGGAATGTGTTTTTTGATCTATCCTTTTTGTAATATTCTTGAAAAGCATTGCCAGACTTTAATTTCTGTGTAGCTGTTCTTCTATTGCCAAGTATTGTTGTTCATAAGTTGGGTGCAGTTCTAGCTGTTAATCAATGACAAAGTTATTTTTCTTTAAAAATAAATTGTAATAGAGAGAATCATGGTACATGAGAACAGGTTTAAATTGGATTAGTCGAATAGGTTGGAGAGACATTTGTACCTATGCTCTGTCTATGTCAACACAACCATCTTTGATATAAATTGCATATTGGTTATCTATTTTCTTGGCACCAACCACCAACACACCTATTGTTCTAGTTGGGTATTCATTTGTGGTTGTTAGTAGTTGGTTGATAGTTGTACTTGGAATGAAGTAGCACTCTTCACAAAGGTGGGTATGCTTTCAACTGTACTTGTGTTTTTCAAAATCAGTATGCAATCACAACCACCTCTATCATAATTTGTTCTAGGTGCAATTTCAAAACCTGATATTGAAATTGTTGATCTTGGAATTATTTTGTGTTCATGTTGTTGAACAAGAATTCCACTAACATTCAATGTGATTGTCATTTTTGCTTTCTCATATGTTAAATCTGCATGTAGCACTTCTTGTGTTTTGTTGGCTTTGTCCAGTGTTGCCTTGTAGACAACGAGCATGTCTCCTTGGAAAGTGTCTCCAGCTCTTTTTGCATTCAGGTCTTCGATTGAAATCTTGTTAGGTTTTTTGACTTTTGTTCTACAAAAAATTAGAACAATGCTATTTTAATATTGGGAATTTGAGCAAAAGGGTGTGGAAGGAAAATAGTGTAAGTACTTTACCATTTTGTTGTTTCTTCATGCATAGTATGTATTTGCTTTGCTTTTCTTTTTGTTGCATCCATCGATGTCTTGCAAAGAATTAATATAGTATTGGAGAATGTATTAGTGATATAGGCTTATATGTGGTATAAAGTTGAATTGATTTATTGGGTGAGATGCAATTTTAGAAAAGTCGGATATTGGTCAGTCCAATATGCTTCTGATTTGTAAATGGAGCATATACTTGTAGTTGAGTTAGACCAAATGTGGTCAATTAGTTGCTTGTTTATGCTGAGTGATTGGTTTAACACAAAATGTATGTTGTTGTTTTGCATATAATTGTGAAGTATTCTTTTGCTTTTGTTTTCTGAAGACATGTCTACATTAAAATCGCCTAGAATGTACAACATGTTTTTTGTATTTGCGCATGCAATTACTATTTGCATAATTGCTATTATTTATTGTATGGCAATATTAGGTTTTGCATAAATATTACAAACATTGAGTTCATTGGTAGGTAGTATTGTTAGTGTGATGGCTTCGATATTTGTTGATTTGTGTTGTTTTTTTTTTAATACAAATAGATGTTTTTTGGTAAAAGTTGTTATGCCATGTATGGTATGTATAGTAAAGCTATTAAAATGTTGGAACAAAAATGTTTAGTTTGGAGGGATGCATGTGCACCTCTTGTAGACACAAGATGTCAGATTGCATTATGTCATATTCATTGACAATGTCATCTGCATGGGCTTTTAAGCTACGAGTGCTTAATGTGCATAGAAGCATTTGCGATGTATTGTGTGGACATGTAGTTTCATTGTCAAATTGCCATTGTGCACTTGATTGAAGGTGAGACATTTCTAGATGTAGTTTGTCCTTAACTTTGAAGTTTTTTGCAGTTAACGGTTTTAACAAAAATAATGATTCTATTGATTTTGTTCGTGACAGGACGATATAAGTTAATCTGTGTTGTCTTATGCCTATCAAGTCAAAAGCCAAACCTGCATTATCAATCCTTGTGATTGGTGTATGATTCATGCACATGCTACTTGTATTGGGAATTGTTTTCTAATTGTAATTTTCTTGTTTGCTGATTTTTTTTGAATTGCCCTACTAATGTGTAGTATAGAAACCCATTCTTTGTCAATCACATCAGTGTAGCATTGTGCTAGTTTTGTGTGTTGTTGTCCAATTGATGGGTCGTTAAATTTGATCCACACAATATCGATATCGTTATGTTTTGTATATGCTTTAAATATTCTATCTGAATCGTTTACTAGGCCATCTTGTGTGTTTTAGTTGCCTGCATAGATTTCGACAAGAATGTTTGGTTTTAAGCATATTTGAGGTGGAAGGGTAGTTTTATGATTATAGAGTCATATTACATTATAATTTTCATCATGTTCATCTATTGCATTTAGCACTATCATTTGATTGGAAATGATTGATAACATTTTATTGTTGTGTGCATCAACATTGGCTTTCCTATAGAAGAGGTATGGAAGTACTAGATCCAATGGTGCAGGACATAAGCAAAGTTGGTTGAGATAATGTATGTCATCATTTATTTGGATGCCTACTTGTAGTCTATTAAGGATTGAAATAAAATTTTCGTCCTTTTGTCTCATAATTGTGACCAATGAGTAGCATTTTATGTTGTCTTTCCAAAAATTGTAAGGCATCAATTCGGTTACATTAGGTTTACTCTCAAATACAACGAAGTCAAGGACATGTTGTGCTTGGTAAAGGTCATCGCAAAAGATTGTATCAAGGTTTCTAAAGTAAGTTGTAGGTATTTGCATTATGTCTCATAGTTGTCTATCAATATACTGCAGAAATGTTGACCCTACTAATGATATTTCGTCTATAAGGAGTATTGCTTAATTGAACATAGTGCTTTCGACATAGTGTCTAGTACTTCAGTATTTAATGGCATAAATTCTGATGTGTTAAAGGGTATGTGAAATGCTGAATATAACGTGATTCCTCCTATGTTGTATGCTGCTTTACCTGTATATGCAGTTACTGAGCCCTTAGGCTTGTATGGATTGTTGTCAATATAGTTTCCATAGATGCAAATGAGAACCTAGTATGTGGCTTTCGCTATGAAAGTCTTTCCCATTCCAACTCCACCAGTCAATAACAAGTGCAGTGGCTTTTTTATGTTTTTCATCTTTTTTATTAGAACATCTTTAACAATTGCTTGTTCTTTATTTAACATTTTCCATAATTTTTAGTATTCATTGTTGTCCATAATCTATGGATGCTTAGCAATTTCAAATGCATTGCAAGGCATCATATTTGGTTTATTGCGACCTATGTTTTGAAGATCTGTTTGTATGACATATTGTTCCTTTTGTCTAAGTTGTGTTGGTGTGAATGACTTGGTGTCATTGTCATCTTCAAGAGAGTTGAGATCGTTAATAGCTTTCTCAATGTCATCCCATGCAAAGTTTGTGTTGCGAGTGAACTTTGCACGGTTTGTGTGGATGGTTTTTCATGGTACATGTATGCATGCTCCTAGGAGTTGAAGTTTTGTTTGAGTGTACTCTCATTTATTGTAAATGGTACAAAGAGTACAAATTGCTCTCTACAATGATTTTCTCTATCAAAGTGTTTGTTGAAATTAATAAACTGTATTGCATTTGGTTTGGCTTTTGGCTCAACTGCACTACTGTTTTTGTTGTACCTCGAAACAAGTTTTGCGAGGCATATGCCTATCATTGTTTGAGGATGTTTTAAATAGTATCCTATTAGAGATTTGAGAGTACATTTTCTGATTCATCTAGTTCGTCATTTAATTGTTTGGTAGATTTTAGTATAAATGTATGATCATTGTCAGATCGCGTATCAATGAATATGCATTTTCTTGAGCTGTAATTTAATGGAAGTGATAAAACAATATGAGCAACTTGTTGTGATGACATTTGTTGCAAGTTGAGCAAGGCATTTCCAAGTTTACTTACCATTCTTATTGCATTGATATTATCTTGTTGGTGGTCTCTACATGTATTCTTTTGAATGCATATGCCATTGATTTGTCTACTTTTGCGATATAGGAGCTACAATAGATTGCTGCAGTGCATGCATTAAGCACAAATTGGGCATTTGTATTTTCCTTCTAGAGGTCTAGAATTTTCCTTGCAAAACTATTGTTCCATATTTGTGATGGTTTTCTCTGTAAGAAAAGTGTGGGTCTGTTTACTGTTGAGCTTAAAGCTGTTTAATGTATTCATCCTCAATTATGTTTATATCATTTAAAAACATTTCTAAAGTGAATTTTTTCATAGTTTACTTTTTGGAGTTTTGAAAAGATGTTGGTAGCGTTTGAAGTTATTGTTTCAATCTTCTCTAGTATCGGTAGAAGTATTTTTGTCTTTCGCATTGGTGGGAAAGGGAAATTGTATCTGCAAAGTGTTTTCCTTGATCTCCTACATCTCTTGGTGTGGTGATGCTTGTGTAATGCAGCCAAAGCAGGTTGCAAATGTTTGGTGCTACAAGTAATGTACTTGCCAACAAAAGCTATGATGTCCATGTTATTTTCTGTGTAGATTGGTGTTTTTTTTAACTATATCAGCAAATGTTCATGTTCATTTGATCAATTTTGGAACTCAATCACAAAAAAGTAATCAATGACATTTCCAAAGAAAGAGTCATCTATAAGTATCAAATTTTTTATTGCATTTATCTTATGTCTATAGTAGTGTGCACAAGTGATAGAATCTTTTTTTATTAGTTCGAATTTGTCACTGTGTTTGGCTATAAGATTCTTGTTGTTTTTGTATCGATTGGTGCAGATTGTGTAACTCTTGTAGCATGTTTGTTAGAGGATCCCAATTTTGTTTGACGCTAGTGAAGGTGATGAAAAATGTTGGTGGCCCTAGTTGTTTTATCATTGCAAATACATTTTTCTTAAGTTGTTGTGTATAGTCTAGAGATATTCTTATTCTTTTGAAGTCAACATATCCAATATTTGATTTTAGAATTTTCTCTAGGTTTGGTTTGTGTTTAACATCCTTGGCCAATAGCTTTTGTTCTTTTAACTGACCCTTTCGTATTCTTATTGACATTGTAGGCAACACTTGTTGTATTAGTATCTTGATAGTTTTGAAAAATATGTTTGTTGTGTGATATGCAAACTTTCTTTGTGATTGTAAAAGCACCCATTGCACAATTTTTTGATATGTGAAGTTTTTTACAATATCATCGTCGCGTGGCTTGCCAAAGAATAAAGTTGGAAAATTCATTTCCTCAACGTATTTGTCTTTAAAGATTCCAATTAGATAGTTCTGTTCTGCAGGTGCAATTTCAATGATTTTGTCTTGCATCCTATGTATACTTCTAGATTCAGTAAACCCATGTATCAAGGTTTTCAGATGGTTTTTCATGTTCCATTTCACTATCTGAGTCAGTTTCACTTGTGCTAAGTTGACAGTTGTCTTCATTTTCATGAATGCTTTGTAGAACTTATTTCCAATCTCTGTTTATTTGAAAAATTTGCATTTTGTATAATGTTGTCTTTGTTAATAGAGTCAAAGCTTGCATGATGATATTGGGTCATACCATGCCTTTTTGAAATGCATTTCTATATTCTAAGTGTCTTTTGAGTGAAACAACAATTGTTTGTGTGTTGTTAATTGACTGTGGTAATGCCTTTTGTATAATGTTCATGTCAATGGGGACATTAATGATGGAACCTGTTAGGCCTATTTGAGATCTTTTGTACCCTAGTTCCCAAATTTGTGCAAATTCAATTCTAAGTGAGACAAGTTGTTCTTCTAGTTGAGACAATTTTTTTTACGTATGGCAATGGTTTATTAGTTCGAATTTTATGTGGTGTAGCATACTTTGGGATCGTGGATTGTTTTAGTGCAAAGTGACATACTCAACATATGCAATTTGTCAATGTTGGACAATTTGATTGTAGTAGTTTACAATATATCTATTTTTGTTTGTCTTTGAATATTCTAGTGTCCTTGTTGAAACAAAATATTTGGAAAATTGTACATGTATATTTTGGGGTGTCTTGTATTGTTTTTTCATAAATTTGTACTAGTGACAACAATTTTTTCTTCTTT